>JAVDOI010000003.1:21294872-21494872 GCA_032191485.1 Leptoclinus maculatus | reverse complement strand
TTTTTCCACCATTAATTAAGCAGCAGCGACTTCTCTCTTCCTCTGCCAAGGGAGTCAAAATGAGTGTCTTCAAAAGCTGAGAGACAGAACAGGCAGGAAGGAAGGAGAGAAGCCGGGTGAGGCTTCAGTGTTTCCACGCTGCACTCAAACAGCGTCTCAGAATAGTCCTGTTGATATGAGACCAGATAGCTTCGTAAGAAATAGGATGCTTTTATAGCTCTCTGACCAGGTGTCAACAGTGCCACATTTTCACACAACACAAGGCACCACTACAAGTTCTTCTATAGAAATGGACACGTTGTGTCGGCTGTAGACTAGCAGGACTCATGCTCACTGAAGGGATTTAAGATTTAGCCTTTTACGCAGGCAGCAACCTCCGGTTCTGACGATTTAGGGGGCGACTCCTCTGATTGTATAGAAGTCTATGAGAAAATGACTCTACTTCTCTCTTGATTTATTACCTCAGTAAACATTGTAAACATGAGTTTATGGTCTCAATCTCTAGTTTCAAGTCTTCTTCAATACAGCATGATGTTCATTTAGTAAATTATGGTCCATTTAGAGTCAAATAGACCATAAAGCAGGGTATGCTTTAGGGCGGGGCTACACTGTGATTGACAGGTCTCTACCAGAGACGTATACAGCGTCTCTACGTCACTCCACCTCAGTCCACCAAACACTCTTTAACATTCATTTAAACATTCACCTTTACATTACTTCTCTTGTCCACCTGACACAGTTTCTGGTGGCCTTTATGTTCCACGCTGACGTCCGCTAGCTGTTGCTGCTGTGAAGTATGAAGCCATGAATAAATAATCCTGAATATGACGGCTGGCTCGTGCACAGAGAGGCTGACAAAGTAGATGAGCGACCGACAAACACTTTCAAACCTCCATTCCATCCGCTGCCCGCTGGTGGCCGCCGGATTAAAAAGGATCACATTTGTAGCAGCTAAATGGATTTGGGGATAAAGATGGCTGGTGAAAGTAAATGCCCTCAGTGATATGGGTACTTTGAAACAGGAAAGAGCTTCAGTTTAGCTCTTATGACAAATCGCTCTGGTTAGTCTGCTCATTGTGTCTTTAAAAAAGGAGATTATTGTCAACATGCAAACATCTACAGGTTTATTTAGTTTGAGACAGTGAGCAGGTGTAGTTTTTTAGATAGATGTAGATATGAAAATAGGCAACGCGGCAGCTTAATTGTTAGGGCGCATAACACACACTGCACAGGCCAGGGTTCGATTCCCGGACGGGCACCTGTGTTGCAGAAAGATAATAATAAATACAGTAAAAAAAGGAAAGAAATTCATTGTTAGTTACAAACTTTGATTGAGATTGAAATAGATGATCCTGTGTTCATGGAACAGTGGGACTAACTCACGAGTAGTACTAATACCTAAGTATTTATTGTGTATAAGTAAAGAACACGATCTTCTGCAAGATCCTGTGCAGAGTTTTGGCTGACATGGTGCGTGTGTGTGTGCGTGTGTGTGTCGTAGCACTTCCACTCCAGGGTTCTTCCTTGCTGAGTGTGAAGGGTAGTTTCTGGGTTATTCTAGTCCACACACACATTCATTCTCTCGCTTAAATACAGTCACACACTCTTCTCTCTCTCCCACATTCACACCGGTACTCTCTCGCCCCGCTCGGGGCCCATTGGCTGTGCTGTGTCAGTGTCTCTGCAGAGGGATTACTGTGTCCTGTGTGATTATCTGTCTATTAATAGCTTCCTTTAAGGCCTGTTCACATGCTCCTATAGCAGCAGAGTGATTACTGTGATGAACCACAGCGTGACTGTTCACTACTCTACTCATTCACACACACTGAAGTAGCATGCACATATTCAATGCAGTGCAAAGAAAACACTATATGGATTATGATAATTCAGATACTATTCCAGGGTCCACTGACCTCTGTTCATCCTCAGCCTGGTTTAGTCCTGCAGATACTTGCACTGGAGTGTGTGCAGAATGCTTTGCTTTACAGTGTGTATTTTACATTGTACATATGTATATTATATGTACATTATATTACACTTTAGTTGCGTTGGATCTGCAGAGGTTTGTTTTGCAGGACAGGAAACTCACGATGCATCTACCGTCTGATACATATATATATATAATTATTAAGATTTTGGCAAAAATGCATGTGTTTGGGAAGCAATAAGCATATGTCTGGATAAATGAGACTTGGATTATACTGCACGAGTTGTGTGAGAGTTTGTAAACAAATGTTTTGATATAGTTCTGTGGTCGTTAAACGCAACCTTCATTTACTTTATTTCATCAAGACTTCTCTCTGTTTTCTGTAAGAATTCAAGGTACCATGTGATGAGTATTGATGTACAAACAGTCATTTTGAGGGTGAAGTATTGCTGGTGTTAGGTGTGTTTGAGAGCTACAGAAAGAGACTGATACGGGGTCACCACTGGCTCACAGTCGGGGGTTTTACCTGCTCGATGTGTCACTTTCTCTCACATGCACTCATTGGGTCTGTGTGGATTACAGCAGCTTTAACACTTTTGGTTTCTGGTAATTCACAGACTTTCTGACTAACCAGGGCAACCTAAAAAAGATCGAATATCTTCCACAAGGACGTGTAGACTTTGCAGCCACCTTTATATTCTGGTCAGCGCTCTTCTTTTAGGTATTTGGAGCACTGAGGGATCACATGCAGGGCAGAGAGGAGCTTCTTTGATGTTGTTGGCAGGTTAACAGTGAGGTGCTATCCACCACAGATTGAAGATTATGTTCCACCCTGGTTGCTTTATGATTTAATATCTCAGTTGGAAATGAAAAATGTTGCTCAAAGTCGATGCTTTTGCTCTGATTAATGACGAGGTATGTGCTCGGCTCTTTTCCGCCCAACTAAGTTAGTGTAGTGAGGATTAAACCCTGCAGAGCCCAGGACTCCTGCCAGTCTATCGGGGGTCTGGGGTTGTTTGTGGCCGAGCTGGAGGCTGAAGGCAGCAGGTCGTGAGTAACTGGTGGCCTTTAGACCAAGAAGATGTTCACAATAATCACTTTAAATGCGCTGGATGAGATCTGATGAGGGTTGTTTCACCATGAACAGGAAACTGCACTTTGTGTTTGAATGGTCAGAGCTTCAGGAGGGTTTTGAGGGTTTAACCATTCATTCCTTCTGACCCGCTGAATTCAATTTGATCTAGAACAAAAAAGGCTGATTCATTTCCCCCTCTGGCCGGGACAATCTTTGTAAGTTGATGCATTGAGTCTCTGAGGCTCCACTTACTTTATGTAATGAACTATTTACATTTTTACAACCTCTACTTCAGCCTCTCCTCTCTGCTCTGTGCTCTGCAGGGTTTAATCCTGTTCAGCAGCTTCAGTTCAGCCCAGGTTTCACACATTTGTTGTCACATGACTGTTGGTCTGAGGAGAATCAATCATGGCTTCATAGTTGCGCTGACGAGCTCAGAATTTATTGTTTTTTACAGTATGTGGTTCGAGTAAATGGTTTATTTTTAGGCGGAATGATCTCAGATACATGTTAATATACTGTTTTATATCTCGAGTTAAAATGTAGAAACAATCCATTTTGATATCTGCAGACACAATGAAAGCTCAAAGAAATCAGCAGTTATACAAAAATCTCTTAATGGATCTAAAGCACCAAAGTAGTGATAATAAACCGTAATGCTAAACATGTTTATTACTATTCATCCATTGATCAACTATCTCCTCCATTGATCAGTTCATCATTTGATCTATAGAATGTTATAAAATGGATTCCTAGAGCTCGAGGTAACGTCTCTAAACGAATGAATGAGCTAATCGTGAAGAGGTTAAAAAGTCGTTTCATTGTTACTTGAAAAGTTTCTCACTCGTCTGTATGCAGTTTGGGGACTCGACATGAAGTGCAGCGGAATTCAAAATGACAAACGAGCACTTTGAAGTGTAATTTGGGAGCGACGCACTTCAGACACACACACACACACACACACACAGAGCAGCTTATCTCTTACATAATAACGTTCCGGTCCTGCTGGGACGGGAATATCAGGTCTGGGATCAGTTAAGAGCGCCGAGCGTCTCCCTGCAGGTCTGAACTCTGGGTGACCCTCTCTGAGGGATCGGAATGAAGACACCTGCCTCGTTCCGCCTGTTCATCCAGACGGTTTGTGACAGCTCAGCCCCCCGAAAAAACTGCTCGGCGCTGCATAATGAGGCTGACGCGCTCATCCTACCGGCGCACAGAGAAGATGAATCGGTAGAAAGGCTGAGCAGGAAACTCACTTGTTTGGCCTGCAGGCGTGCGGTTTGAGCATCCTCTGTTTTCTCTGACAAACATTTTAGTTCAAACACGCGTACGTACTTCTGCTTCACTCACATTTTAGGAAGTTTTCTTTCTTATAAATGTATTGATATTTTTATTATTCTATCGCTGCTCATGATAACCACCCAGGTCATCTTCTGTTGATACCAGACAAACATGGAGATTTTACTGTACATATATAATATACTTTTTATATATTTTCAAGGACTAGATGTATATAATCAAGGAGGACATTTTCCCTAAATATTGATATTATTGGTGCTGGATTATTTTTTATTATTGATCAATATAATTTTTATTTTAGTTTATAAAATTGCCATAAAATATAGCCCAGCGCTGCGTTTTCAAATAGCTTGTTTTGTCACTCTGACATTAAATTAAATGCAATATTATGTGAATATTCAACCAAAATAAACATAAATACTTGGGTCAGGTGACAACTGAACAAACTTCTCACTGATGTGGTCCAAAGCTCCACAGAAAGTTAGTAAGTGGACCGTAAGTTATGAGACAACAACACAAAGAAAAGGACAACATGAACAATAAACAAATGCATGTCAGCATAAATAAATACTAGTAAAACTTAAGTTCAGCTTTCTGACCTCTATGAGAGTCAGAAACCTCGTGTTTATTTCTGCACCACTCTAACAGACTTCTCTCTCTCTCTCTCTCTCTCTCTCTCTCTCTCTGTGGGTGCGTTTGTTTCGTGCGTCCAGACGTGCCGGCACCGGAGCAGCCGGAGCTGTTCCTGAAGAAGCTGCAGCAGTGCTGTACTGTCTTTGACTTCATGGACACGCTGTCGGACCTCAAGATGAAGGAGTACAAGCGCTCCACGCTCAACGAGCTGGTGGACTACGTGACCGTCAGCCGGGGCTACCTGACAGAGCAGGCCTACCCAGAGGTCGTCAAAATGGTGAGGAGGAGGAAGAACACATGCATTCAACAGACACAAGCAGCTCACACAGGTCTTTAGATGGGGACCCCATACATGTCTCAATGAGGTCAGGTTTTGTTTCAAAAGCGAGCTCAAGACCCAAGTTGTGGTCCAGAAACCCAAATGAACCCTGAATCCAGTGTTTCCCAAACTTTTTAGACTGTGACTCCTTAGAAAATACATTTGCAACCCCCAAAGTTTGGACCTCTAATGTCGTGTAAGTTCTCACATATTTTTACACCGTAACATTTGAACCTCAAGCAGTTTTGTCACATCTGTGGCCTCGTTTTTCACTGCAATATCTAAAAGTCCTTCACCTCTATAGAAACAGAACAATCATGACTAGAAGTGGAGAGAACTTAAAAATGTACTTTACAGCCTCTCCTCTCTGCTCTGTTCAGTCCAAGTGTCACATGACTGTTGGTCTCAGATGAATCAATCATGACTTCATAGTTGCGCAGAAGAGCTCAGAAGTTAAAGCTTTTCAAAGGATGTTTAATTCAAACGGTTTATTTGGGAGAAGATTTTAAATGAGGGATGTAGAATAAAATGTTTTCGATGAGATTTTTGGCTTCGTTTTGGTTGATTTTTCTGATGGAAGCGTTCGTCTCACATGATGTGTTCAAAGACCGTTGGAAAGATGAAAATCTGACCATAATGTTGTTTTTTTACAGCGTCTGGCTTTGATAAACGGTGTAGTTTTGGTTGATGGTTTAAAGAAAACAGGCTTTTCAATCCCACCGGTGGGTTTTGGGGTTCAGAGGTGAAACAACAAGAGAAAATTGAAGACAAGAATTTCAAATCTGGGTAGTGAACCTTTTTCTCTTCTTCTCACCAACTCTATTAATCAACCTGTCGGAGACTAAGAGTCACTGAATCAATGCTCCACTTTCTTTGATCTTTACATTTCTGAACCCATAAAGAGCTTCAACACCAAACGAATCCTGTTTTTAATTCGATGACATTGACTCGACTATTTAGAATCCAAAGCTAACGGACATTAATAACCAAGTACAGAACTAACGGATTAGAAACGTACTCTTAATAGTTTATCTTCATTGTGTTTGTGCTCTGAAACTTGCTGTCACATGTCTAAATATTAAGAGAATGAGTTTCATTGCATTAACAGCTGTTTTTTAACTCGTTTGTGGCGGCTCAGTGACGGAATATAGAAGTCCTTTACTCACTTACTCCACATCCCTAAACTCACCACACTCAAACGTGTACTCGACCCATTTTCCAACCACACACACACACACACACACACACACACACACACACTAGAGTGTCCTAGAAGAAACCTCCTGCAAAAGGAAAAACTGCACACAGCAGCTTCATAGTAATGCTTTTTAGTCAGTTTCTCAGTTTTATTGTAAATATATCAACATCACGTTCATCTTCAGGCAGTATTGTAGGTTTTTACAGCTCTGATTCACTTAAGAGAGGAGCAGTGAAAAGGTCAATGTGTGAATTACTATTGTAAACACTATATCGTCCATCCTCTGGGCCACACATTCAAAGTTCCCATTGATTTGAATGTTTGATTCTTGCTGACTCACGTTCCCCTCCTTGTGTTTGGTTCCAGGTGTCTCACAACATATTCCGGACCCTTCCGCCCAGTGACAGTAACGAGTTTGACCCCGAGGAAGACGAGCCCACGCTCGAGGCCTCCTGGCCACACTTACAGGTGTGTGTGTGTGTGTGTGTGTGTGTGTGTGTGTGTGTGTGTGTGTGTGTGTGTGTGTTACCTAATTAACACACATCTTGTTTTGTTTAACTGGTGCACAAAACAGACAACTTTTAGGTGAAGTTATGTTACTTCTATCATCCATCCGCCCAGCTTTTCTCTGTATTTCTGGCTGTATTGCGGGTTGCCAGATACTTTCTGTTAGCACAGCTTTTAGTCACTGAGCGGGCACGGTGGTACCAAACCTGGCAACCTCACTGCGACCGAAAACATCGAGTGGTGTGACGAGTTTTACATTTTGATGGACTTGCATTGAACCTCAGTGTGACAGACAGACTCTGTGACTCTGTGTCTGACTGTGAATGAATAGCTCTACCACGTGATCTTTAGAGTTTGTAGGCAGACAGAACTGTTCCTCTTGTTTCCAGTCTTTATGCTAAGCTAGCCACGAGATCGGGAGATTTTTATTTCAGAAACTTCAGAACCATTAGAGCCACTGACCTGGTGGTTGGATTCAAAGTACAATACTTATTATTATACTTCAGTGTGTCAATATATATCTACATATTGCATTCTTCCATTTGTTTTCCATCTTCTTGCTATTTGTTGAATGCTGTAATTCCTCCTGGTGGTTTTGTTTGGCTCCTGGTGGTCTGGTGGGTTTTGTTTCGGGTCTAGTTTTTGGGTCCAGGTCTTAGAGCCAGTCACCTCCCCTCCTCCTCCTCTGTGTGTCTGCTGCCCAGGACTCCTTTAGAGATGAGATGTAAATCTCAAGGAGAAGCTTCCTGGTAAAAAGTAAATAAGTAATATTTTTAGTTTTGTCTCATTTGCAAAATTTTTCCAAAGTTATGAACATATATTTCCTCCCCGATCAAAATCCTTTTAAGTGCTCGCATGCTCGCAAATCCAAACATTTGTGTTCCCTCGATGAACCCTCCCTTTTGACCTTTCTTTAATCCAGCCCAGTCTGGTTAGTGGGCTCTCATAAGAGGAACTTGTCAGATGAAGTATTTTGTTGTACAGCAGGAAGTTTGACTCGTTTGTGTCCAAAGTTAATCAGAAGGTTCACGAAGTGAATTAAAAGATCATTTGAGCACTTTTGTTGCTTTAACATCAACAACTCTCTCTGTCCCTCCTTCTCTTCTTCTTCTTCTTCTCTCTCCAGTTGGTATACGAGTTCTTCATCCGGTTCTTGGAGAGTCAGGAATTCCAGCCCAGCATTGCCAAAAAGTACATAGACCAGAAGTTTGTCCTACAGGTGAGTGTCTGAGTCCGCCCGATGGTGAAGCTTCACGTATCTTCTACGTATCTGTCTCACCATTTCGTTCCTCCGTGTCTGTCTGTCATCATCTGGTTCTGATTGTCCTTTTCGCCCGTCCGTGTTCCTCCTCTTCCTCCAGCTCTTGGAGTTGTTTGACAGCGAGGATCCTCGGGAGAGAGACTACCTGAAGACAGTCTTGCATAGAATCTACGGCAAATTCCTGGGTCTGAGGGCTTTTATACGAAAACAGATCAATAATATTTTTCTACGGTGAGTAGACGAAAATAAGTTTGTGTTTATCTCTATCTAGTAAACAACCTCTAGTTTCAAGTCTTCTTCAATACAGCATGATGCAGAGGTCAGGCGGCAACCTCCCGTTCTGAAAAGTGAAGCCTATAGTGAAGTGTGTTAAAGCTGCATTCTCTCTAATGTCCACCAGGGGGCGACTCCTCTGGTTGTATAGAAGTCTATGAGAAAATGACTCTACTTCTCTCTTGATTTATTACCTCAGTAAACTTTGTAAACATGAGTTTATGGTCTCAATCTCTAGTTTCAAGTCTTCTTCAATACAGCATGATGTTCATTTA
Organism: Leptoclinus maculatus; assembly: GCA_032191485.1. Classification (NCBI taxonomy): domain Eukaryota; kingdom Metazoa; phylum Chordata; class Actinopteri; order Perciformes; family Stichaeidae; genus Leptoclinus; species Leptoclinus maculatus. Next base: position 21,486,105 of record JAVDOI010000003.1, on the reverse strand, counting down.
GTAAATTATGGTCCATTTAGAGTCAAACAGACCATAAAGCAGGGTATGCTGTAGGGGCGGGGCTACACAGTGATTGACAGGTCGTATACGGCGTCTCTACGTCACTCCTCCTCAGTCCAGATATGGTCACTTCCTGTTCACTGGCTGCAAAAAAAGCCAAGATGGCGACGACCGAAACGCTGAACTCGAGGCTTCAAAACAGCAAATAACAAGAAATGTATCGAATTCAGTCGGAAAAAAAATACCTTGTTTGGTTATTAGTATTATTTTGATGCAAAGATTTGGACAGAAATGTTGCACAACATGGAAGTGAAAGCAATCCTCTGTTTATTTATATGTGAAAGTGCAATAAATATATCTTTATACAACTATATATATCATGCAGCCCTCCTATTTTAGTTTTATTAATAGTCTTCATTATGTTAGTTTACAAATCCTCTGTCTTTGGTGTTAGTTGTCTAACTCCTGTCTCCTCTCTTTCGTCTCCTCTGTAGTTTTGTTTATGAGACGGAGCACTTCAACGGGGTGGCTGAGTTGCTGGAGATCCTGGGGAGGTATGTGGAGGCCGCCGACCCTCAGACGCACATTTACACTCTGTTAGCTGATGCCTTTATGCAGAGCCAAGAGCTCGGCCCTGTTTTTATTTAGTCCTGACCACACCGGGGAGGTTTTTATCTTTTCATTTAGTCGTGCACTCTTAATGGAGACACGGATCTTTTTCAAAGAGACGCCCCAGAACGCAGGAGATTGATAAGAAATGCTGAAGCTGAGTGTTACAATCCTGTTGTTATCAAGCCAAAGTCTGAGTAGAGATGTGAAGTTCAGGGAAGAGTCGAGAGCAGAGATCCACTTGTAGATAAGAAATGAATTAATCCTCTCAGCTTCTTTTTAATCCATAAAAAAAGAAGTCAGGAGACATGCACAGTGTTTGCTTCTATTTCTGATCATCAAAGCTCCGTAATCTCCTCACAGCTACTTCTGTGCTCTTCAGTGTTCAATGTAACGTTCATGACACTTTAACACTGAACCCCAAACTGAGGTTTTAATACATGAAAAGGTTCAGAATGAAGCCGAAACAATTGGTCTCTGATCATCTGTTCAGATAACAATGAAGCAATGATCATTTTTAGTACATTTGTTTGTTCATGTCAGCTTTAATCAGTTTTCTAATTCCAGCAGCAACGAATATGTTGATAATAGATATAATTAAAGATAAGCAGTCCGCTACAGAATTCAATTTAGGATTCTATTGATTGTTTTTAAAGCCCGACATGCTCCGCTTTACATTTCTGACGTTTTAACCCGTTTATAACATCAGATCCTGTTAGAAGTTTCACAGTTCAGGCTTAAAACCAAAGAGGATCATAGTTCTACTGTTGTAGCTCAGACTCCCCCTCAATGTCAGATCAGATGAGTCGGTGCCTCGGTTTAAACAGCTTTTTAAAAAACCCACCTGTAAAGGCATTTGTATAGATTAAAAGTTCCCAGTGAGCCTGAATGTCACATCTCTGTATTTGTCCTCCGTATAAACAGTCCTCTTGATGTCTGCAGCTCTTCAGAGCGTCACAATGAAACTCTTCCATGTGTTCATGTTTACATTATCTTTACATGCTCTCTCTCCCTCCCTTCTCTCTCTCCCTCTCTCTCTCTCTCTCTCTTCTCTCTCTCCCTCTCTCTCTCTCTCTCTCTCTCTCTCTCTCTCTCTCTCTCTCTCTCTCTCCTCTCTCTCTCTCTCTCACTCCCTCTCTCTCTCTCTCTCTCTCTCTCAGTATAATCAATGGTTTCGCTCTGCCACTGAAAGCGGAGCATAAACAGTTTCTGGTGAAAGTGTTGATCCCCCTCCACACCGTCAGGAGTCTGTCCCTCTTCCACGCACAGGTACGACTTACTGCTTTCATTTCTTAATGCAGGTCTGTCTGTCTGTCTGAAATATGTTTAAATAAATCGTATTGTTATTCATTCCTATTGCTGCTCAGAGTCTCGGTCTACAGTTACATCCACACGACTACGTATTCATTTTAGCGACGTTTCAGAAATCACATGACCCGTTCACATGCATACGGTTTTGGTTCCTCTGAGTTGCTGTTTAAGCTAAGCTAACGTGGCTAAGTGTGTTCTAACATGTGCTCTCCTCTCCCTGCAGTTGGCGTATTGCATTGTACAGTTCCTAGAGAAAGACCCAACATTAACAGAACCAGTAAGTGTCCACTAAAACCAGCAGCACGAGACTCCAGCGTAACAAGTCTCAACACAGAACAACACACTTTAATCAATCAATCAATGGATATTTAGGCTGTAGAACCAGCCAGTCGTATCGCTGCTACAGCGGATGCAGACACAACAACTCACTGAAGTGTTAAATACAAGTGAAAACCAATAAAACAGTCTGCGTCTCTTCCTCCTCCTCAGGTCATCAGAGGCTTACTGAAGTTCTGGCCAAAAACCTGCAGTCAAAAAGAGGTGAGGCTTGTTGTTTTTGTTTGTTTTGTGTGTGTGTGTGTGTGTGTGTGTGTGTGTGTGTGTGTGTGTGTGTGTGTGTGTGTGTGTGAGTAAACGTTTCCCTCCTGTGCTGCGGTGGCAGGTGATGTTTCTAGGGGAGCTGGAGGAGATCCTGGACGTCATCGAGCCCACGCAGTTCGTCAAGATCCAGGAGCCGCTCTTCAAACAGATCTCCAGATGCGTCTCCAGCCCACATTTCCAGGTCGGTAGAGGTTCTGATCCAGCATCGGTTTACCCGTGGTGTTGAAAACAAGCACGCACAGAATGTGTTCAGGTTCTTTGTGGTGCCGTTTGGTTTAAAGGGAACACTGGTAGATGATAGTTTGGAGGTTTACGGGCTTGTGTCCTCGGTCCCAGGTTGCAGAGCGAGCTCTGTACTACTGGAACAACGAGTACATCATGAGTCTGATCGAGGAGAACTCCAGCGTCATCCTGCCCATCATGTTCGCCAGCCTCTACAGGATCTCCAAAGAGCACTGGAACCCGTGAGTCTCTGCAGATATTCAAGATAACCTGCCGGTTTCTTGTTGTTTAAGATGCTTTTCACCCTGATGTTTATGTTCCCACGCTCAGTCGTCGCTTTTTTGCTGACCGGCAGCTTCGTCAGCAGCTCTCCTCGTGTTTTGTTTCTTCTTCTCATGTATGTGTTTTGACCTAAAGTTCTCACTAAGCTGTCTTTGCCACATGAGGACTCTTGTTTACTGAAAACAGCAGAGAGCAGCGGTAAACAAAACAAAAATCCAAGTGAAAATGAGTTAAAACGGCTCTTTTAAACTTCTCTGTAGTGATTTAGAGTTCATCGACGCTGTAAACTTTTTGTTTAAGTCATCACTTGTGAGCTTTGACCCCCCCCCCCTCTCTGTCCTCCCTCCTCAGGGCCATCGTGGCGCTGGTGTACAACGTACTGAAGGCCTTCATGGAGATGAACAGTACCTTATTCGACGAACTCACAGCCACTTACAAGTCGGACCGCCAGCGGTGAGGAGCCGCTCGCATTCACATCTTCATCACAGTCGTGAATAACGTGAATAACGACCGCGTTACTGTCGTCACACGCCACAAATATCAGGATCAACGTGAGCTGAGGTTATAAGAGTAACCGCTTTAATGAGCGTAGGGAAGTTAATATCTTAGTCCATTTGTGAAGCTTTCACTGGTTTAATGGAGAGAACGTCACAGTAAGGGTGGGTGTTTATTGGCCAATCGGGATTCAAAGTTCATTGAAAGTGTTTATTAGTAGAGAAGCATCATTCCCACTTTATTCATTCTGATACCAAAACTCAGAGCAGCCGGAGTCCAGAGAGATGTTGCGATGAGACTGGAATATGTCAACATCTGCAGGATGAACTTCTGTACAGATGTTCATGGAGCTCAGAAGACGAATCCTCCAGACTTTAGTGATCCTCTTAACACAAACTAACGTCAACGTAGCATCACGCCATGTCGCGCTTTGTTTATGCAGCTCCGAGCGTGTTCAAACGGCCTTCTCAACACGCTGCTCAGAGGGCGTACAGACAGAGTGAACTGTGAAGAATCAAAGAGACAACGAGTTAAAAACACTTTATTTCCGAACATGTTTGCACATACAAGGAGACTTGACTTGGTGCATTAATTGGTGCATGATGATAAACACAGGAAAATAGTATAAAAGACATAAGAAGATTTAAAATAAAGTATGATAAATGTTTAATTAAGTCTGTTATTGAAGTGTTGAATGAATTAAAGTGTTCAGTTTAGTGACATATATTTAACATATAGCTGGTGCAACAAACTGCTGTAATAATAATAATAACTTTATTCATATAGCACCTTTAAACAAAGTGAACGAAGAGATTCAGAGGTTGTAAAGCAGGCTGCAGCGTCTCAAACACACAATAAAACCCCGTCCTCCATGTTTCTCTTTGTTAACAGTGAGAAGAAGAAGGAGAAGGAGCGGGAGGATCTGTGGAAGAAGCTGGAGGACTTGGAGCTGAAGCGGGGCCTTAGGAGCGACGGCATCATCCCAACTTAACGAAGACAGCGCCGCGCTCCCTCTGCCCCTCCCCCGCCTCCTCCTCCTCCTCCATCCTTACCCCCCCGACTCCCCCCACCTCCCCCTCCACATCAGCCATGTCTGCCCAGAGCTCCGAGAAACCCCCGAAACAGACCACCGTCTTCGGATCGACCCGGAGCGCCCGCTGGTTTCTTAATAGTTTTTTTTTTTCTTCTGTTTATTTTGTTTCCTCCTGTGTTTGTGCGACTTACTTTACAGTAGATTCATCACGTCTGTTTTCATTATTTCAACAGCACTGTAAATAATTAATTCTTTCTTTTCTTTTGTTTTTTTTTCCCTTTAAACTGATATTATTGCAAACGGATAAACAAAAAACAATAATAATAAAAAAAGGAAGAAAAAAATAGAAAATGAGAAAATGACTTGTGTGGGAGGGGGAATTAAACAAAACAAAAAAAAAAAACACTTCTGGACTGTAGGACGTGAGACGAACTCTTGGAAAACAAAAAACAACAAAAAAAGAGAATATAGATTGATTTTAACTCTTCATCCCACTCTTCTTCTTCAGTCCTGTGTGTCATTTTTATTTTCCTGGTTCTCCTCTCGTTGCCTCCATCTTTCTGTCCCCTCCCTCCTCTAATGGTGCATCTGTCATTTCTGGCCCCCCGCGTGGGACGTCCCGACTGATAATGGTTCCCCCCCGCCCCGCCTCCTTACCTTAAGATTTCTCTCTGGCCCCGCCCACCTGTCTACAGGTTCTCCTTCCGGTTTTAAACGGGAGAAGAAACACATTTAAAAACAACAGGAAGTTGCTCGGTACACACAGACCATCTCCTCTGTGGGTGCGTTTACATGCGTGTTCATGGGAGAGTTAATTGTATAAATGTTAAATATACTTATTTTTATTCTTCAATCTGGTATTTACATTTTTTACCCACAAACTACCTAAATAATTTGATCTTTGCATAAAAAAAATCAGTTTTATTGCTACATACCCCAGGCTTCAGTTTAAAGTCACACTGTATCTGGCTGTTTCACAATAAAAGCCTTTTTGTGTTTCACAATTTTAATGTGAACCAGCAGCAGAAGTTTAAGTTTTTTTTTTTTTTTGCATTTACAGTCAAAACTTAAAAACTAAACCAGCGCTGATGCAGCTGTATGAAATCAATCAATCAACGAGGGAAACTTCTGATAAAAATGACCAAAGTTGAAGAACATGCACTCATCGAACGGCGGACTCTGCCACAAACAACGAAAACTACTATAAAGGTATTTTCTGAATGTAAATAAACTGATGGATTTTTGCATAAATATTGACTATAAATCCCAATTTGGGGTTTTGAAATAGTTTCCTTCACCTCTCTGTGTAGTTTTGTCTTTTACTTTAGCGCCACCTGGTGTTCGTATGAACAGTGAAAAATAAACTGAAAACAAGTTGAAAGGAGACAAATTATTTATGCCACTATGATTGTATGAACATTAACGCAAAGCAATGAATTAACTGATGACAAACTAAATAATTAAATTGAATTCACAGGTAATTTAATCATTTGTTTAATCGAGCGTCTCGTCCTGTTTGGCTGTTTTCGTGGATGACCTCACATCCTGTCCTTTAAAATCATTAACTAACTTTTTGTTTGTCTTAACTTCCTGTTCACGCAGACTTCATATAAACCAGAATATCAAACGTGTGAATTCACATGTAAACGCACTCGATTCATTTCCTCCTCCAAAAGAAACAAAATGTATGGACTACTTCTCACCCAGTTGATCTCCCCATCTTCTTATTCTTTGACCCTTTTCTGACTCCTCCCCTCCTCCTCACCTGTCACACCAGGTGTCCCAGGTATCAGTCTGGTACTGGTATCCTCCGGCCATAACGGGGACTTTCAAAATAAAACACACACAAAAAATAAAATGTCTTCAGAGGAGCGCCAAAAATAAAATCTTCCTCCTGTTGTGAAAAGATGAGCGCTCCTGCCTCACCTCACTCTTCCTCCTCCGGGCGCCGCGTTGACGTCACAGTGTTACAACAACAAAAGAACCCTGTACATTGTTATTGAATGCAGTACACTGATAATCTTGTATCTTGTAGTAATTTAGCCTATGTTTGAGGAGTATCCAGTATATAAAGAGGTATTATGGAACAACACTTCCTGGTATTTATGATAGTTTCCCGCCTTTCTCCCTTTCTGTCTCTCACTCCTCCCTCTTCTCTTGCTTTTTATCTCATTTTTTGGGGATATTTTGATGAAGTTTCTTTTCACTATTGGGTATATTTTCTTTAGTTGGGGAGGGAGGGAGGGGGGTGAGGGCAGGTAGGCAGGGAGTCAGAGGGGAGGGGGGGGGGGGGGGCACAGAGCAGACCACTTTGTCCCGTTGGGGGGGGGGGGGGGGGTGGCGGTAAATAAAAACAAACCCTCCCCCCCTCATCCTCCCTCGCAGAATTAATGTGTGCTTTAGAACGGCCCGGATATAATATGATTTAAAAACTGAAAAAAAAAGATAGAAAAGGGGTTGGAGAAATACAAATGTTTAATTATTTTAAAAAAATAAAGAGATATTAAATTAAACCTGTTTTGTGATAAAGCCCAGATGCTGGATTGCTTTATTTACTGGGTCCACAGGGTGAGAGAGAGTGTGTGTGTGTGTGTGTGTGTGTGTGTGTGTGTATATATAGATAGGTAGTGATAGATATTTAACTAAAGGATTACTTAATTTGATTTTCTTACATCGAGCAACAAACATTTAAACGTAGCTTTTATTTTTCTAAATGTCAGAGAAACTTCATTAATAATCTGGTGTTATTTTATATTATTCGTATCGTCAACAAATCCCATGAAAAGACTAACAAACAAACAACAATGTGTCTCCAACACTTCCTGTCTGTGTCTCTCAGCCCCGAGCTCACTGGTTCCTCCTGAAGACGTACATCTTTAATAATAATAAACTTTATTTATAGAGTACTTTACATGAAATATGAATGATTTCAAAACCTGAAAACCTAATGAGGCGCTCAGTCAGGTCATGTGACCGATCATGTGACTCAGATTGCAGACAGGTGGATTTAATCTAATTATGAGACTTCTGAAGGTAATTAGTAGCATCAGGCCTCCTCTCTTTTATTTATTACATTTTTTATTTAATTTTGAATGTGCAGCACTTTGAGCTACATAGTCTGTATGAAATGTGCTTCACCAATAAAGATTATTATTATATTATTATTATAATTAATTACACGAACACACACCAGTTAGTTTTGTATTTTTTTTTTAGATAAATAAACCAATTTATTTTTTTAATTTCCCATATTTTGACTGTTTTGTTTCGGTCCATCGTGTGAAATACAAATCTGGGTTTTAATGCAACAAGATTAACAGTTAAATGAATTGATGAACCTCGTCATCCTAAAAGTGACCACGTGACTTCTCTACAACTTTGACTAAATCTGTTTTGAGCTCTTTTGAAGAATAATCGAATAGTTCTGTGTTTTTACTTGAAATGTGAATCCAGTAGAAGCTGAATTCTTCATCCTCGTTTGTTCTTCATCAGATGAAATCTCTGGTAAAATAACAAAATTACTGTTTTGGCTCGACTGGATTTACAGAAATATTCAGTTTAATCTAAAAATAAACGATATTTCACACAATGACTCAGACTGAATATATAAATAGATTCCAGAATTAGGAAATGACTAAAAATGGATAATGTGACTTTTCTTCAACTTCTTCTTGTTCTTTTTATGATGGTCGGCAAAACCAACACCCACTGATCTGGACTAAGCATTTAACTTCTCTGTAATAAATCAACAAAACAAAGAAATGAAACAAAAATATATTAAATTAATTATCAAATTCTATTCATTAGTCTTCTTGATCCTAAAAACTCTAGAAGGATGTTTCTTGTGACCTCACAGATGTTCTCCTGACCAATCAGAGAGCAGGAGGAGGAGGAGACGGGCAGGTAGCACACAGGTGTGCTGAGGAGCTCTGCGGGGGCCGTGAGAGGGTTTAAAGAGGTTTAAATCCTGGTTTGTAGAGAATAGGAGAGTTTGGAACACAACAATGGACGGAGGAGGAAATGGATTTCACTGGAGGGAACTTTTTATTTTTCTGTCTGCTGTGAAAACTGGAGTCCGAACTGATCACCTGCAGGAGGAGGTGAGTGTTTCAGTGTCACTGTAATAAATACAGACGTAGTTTATGTTTTCTTCTTGGTTCGTGAGTTTGGACTGTTTCACTTTCTACATTTTGAATTAAAAGCATCGTACTTCAAATGCAGTATACGCCACAAAATACCAGGATGTTCTTCTACATCCGGTTACATTTTGCAAGTTTGCAAGCCAGCATGATTTGTTCTGGCTGTTCTCACCCACAATATATGAGCCAGGCAGTCTGTCATGTATGGAAGCCCATTCCTGCCAGCAAAAAAAAATAAAAATAAGATCACCAAAAAAAAAAAAAGAATTAATTCACAAAAAAGAAATATATTTATTTATTTATATGTATATATTTTTTTTTTTTACTTTTTCTCTGTCAGCAAAAAAGAAAAAAAAAAAGGTTGTTCCAGTTGCTGTTTATTGGTCACCACCTCAGCCACATTGGTTTCATTCTTTATACTCCAGAGCTGCTTCTTGCTTAACATTCTATTCAAGGGTGAGTTTGCTCATTACAATCCATGTGAAACATCATCTGTATTTAATTTTTTTTTTTTTTTTTTTGTGAATAATTCATTCTTTTTTTTTTTTTTTTGGTGATGTAATTTTTTTTTTTTTTTTGCTGGCAGGAATGGGCTTCCATACTTCCACAGTTTATTGGTCGCCACCTCAGCCACATTGGTTTCATTCTTTATACTTCAGAGCTTCAAGGGTGCGTTTGCTCAGTACAATCCATGTGAAACATCATCTGTATTTCATGTGTTGTAAAGCCATGTTTTAAAGAAGTCTTCAATGTACTCACAATCCATTTATATGTCAAATGTAGAGTAACCTATAAAGGATAAAGGATGTTTATTGTAAAAACATACAACGAAAGTAAGTTGGCGACTCAGTCAGTACAGCAGCTGCTTCTATGACTAGTATCTCATAATTTCGACTTTCTATAGCAACTGGAAAAATCTGGTCAGTGTTATGGTTACAGATGGATGCACCAAAAGTTTTTTTTTTTTTTTTTTGCTGGTGAAAAAAAAAAAAAAAAAAATTATTTATTTTGTGGGTGGATTTATTTATTTATTTTTTTTTTAAGTTACTATTTGTTTTTTATTATTATTATTTTTAGTGATCTTTTTTTTTTAGTGATCATTTTTTTTTTTTTTTTGCTGCGAGAACGGGCCCATTCTATGGAAGCCCATTCCTGCAGCAAAAAAAAAAATAAGATCACAAAAAAAAAAATAGTAACTTAAAAAAAAAAGAAAAAAAAATGTAATTCACAAAAAAAAAAATTTAAATAAAAAATCCACCCACAAAATAAATAATAATAATTCTAATAATTTTTTTTTTTTTTATTTTACTTTTTTTCCACCAGCAAAAAAAAAAAAACTTTTGGTGCATCCATCTGTAACCATAACACTGACCAGATTTTTCCAGTTGCTATAGAAAGTCGAAATTATGAGATACTTTAACACAACAGTCATAGAAGCAGCTATGACATATGAATGGATTGTGAGTACATTGAAGACTTCTTTAAAACGTGGCTTTACAACACATGAAATACAGATGATGTTTCACATGGATTGTACTGAGCAAACGCACCCTTGAATAGAATGTTAAAAAAAAATATATATATATATATATATATTTTTTTTTTGTGAATTCATTTTTTTTTTTTTTTTTTGTGATCTTATATATTTTTTTTTTGCTTGCGGAAATGGGCTTCCATACTATTGCTCTAGTAAAACAATTTAACCCTAAAATCAGATTATAACTCTTCATCTGCTTCATGATGTTGCAGTTAAATACGAGTTTGGAGATTAAATGTTTCTCATTATAAAATCCCAAAACATCCATTTCACAAACCAAGAGTTTGTCAATGTTTATCTGAGTTTATGCTCCCTAAGAAAATAAAATGCAGGCTGACATTAAGTGTTAAAAATGTATCGGAGGCATTTAACTTCTGAAATAATCATTATTAAACGTGGAGCAGCGTCTCTTATTAAATCAGATTGAGTGTTGCAGTACCGCAGTCTGCCACCAGAGGGCATCAAAGACCTGCAGTTCAGAGGTTTATACGTTTTCTAATAAAAACTTAACTTTGATTTATTAGTCAAAGAATCTGAGCTACAGAATCTGAAGTGTTGGAACTACAATTGTGTGTACTTTGATACTTAAGTTAACAGAAGCAGTGTGTACTAAAAGTATAAAGTACTTCATGTTGCATCCCTGAAGTGGAGGTCCTTTAATGAGGATGTGGGCGGAGCCTCTGACTGTCAGTAAAACAAGCTGCACTGGAAGCAACTGAGGAAGACAGTAGCTGAAATTATAATACATGTAGTGTATTTCAGAAAAATTATTAAAATATAACTTTGTGATTCTGTTTAGGCCAGCAGAGAAGGCTTTGCTGGCGCTGACGGCCCACCACTGATAATGTATTTTCTGTAGAAATCATCACTAATGTTTTATTTAATTAAATATGTTAATGAAGCTACAGGAGTCACACTGACTCTGGTTATTATATTATTATTATTATTTTGGTGTGAGTCGTGTCCTCTCTCTGTCCCCGAGGCTCCTTCACGCCTCCTCGCTGCATCTCTTCTTTTCTGCTGAATCATTGTGGAGGCGGCCTCCTCTTCTCTTCCTTTGCTCCTTCTCCTCCTCCTCCTCCTCCTCCGCTCCTCCTCTTCTTCCTCTTCCTCACTTTTCTCCTGCTCCATTTCTTTCTCTGCACCTTTTATCTTCCACATCTCCTCTTTTTGTTTCCTTCCTTTTTTCTCCATTTCTCTTCCTTTTTTATCTCTTCTATTTCCTCTTGTCCTCGTCTTCTCCTCACTCCTCTCTTCCTCTCCTTTCACCTCTTGTTTCCTCCTCTTTCTCCTCCTCTACTCTCCTTACCTCCATTGTTCCCTCCTTTCCTATGTCCTTCTTTCCTTTCCTGTCTTTTTCTTCTGTCCTTTTATTTGTACTCTTCTTTTCTTCTCCTCCTTACCTCCTCTCCTCTTGTTTCTTCTCTCCTTGCTTCCTCCTGTTCTCCATTGTTCCTTCATCTGTGTCCTCGTTGCCTTTTTTCTCATCTTCTCTTGTTTCCTCCTGATCTTATATTTTTTTCTATCGTTTCCTTCTCTCCTTTCTTTCTTCTTATCCTCATTTCCTACTGTCCTTGTTTCCTCCCCCCTTTAATTTCCTCCCTTTTTATTTTTCCTCTTGTCTCCTTGCTTTCTTCTCTCCTTTATTCCTCCTCCTTCCTCTGAAGTTTACTTTTTTCCATCCTTTACTTTCCTTGTTTACTCATTGCCTCTCCTCGTTTCCTTCTCTCAATGTTTCTTCTTCTGCTCATTTCCTCCTCCCACTCTTTTATCCTGCCCTTCCTTCTCGCCTTGTTTCCTCCTCTCCTCTCCTTTCCTCCTCCTTTCTTTTTTTTCTTTCTTCCTCTCTTCTTGTCTCCTTGTTTTCCCCTCTTCTTTCCGATATTCCGCCTCGTTTTCTCGTCTCCTCTGAGGTTTCCTTCTTTCCCATCCTCTTTCTTTATTTCCTGGCATCTCCTCGTTTCCATCTCTTGATGTTTCTTTTCTTGCTCGTCTCCTCCTCCTCTCTTTTTCCTTGTTTCCTCCTCCCTCACCACACCCACTGAATCTTTATTATTTATGTTCTCCCTCTGTGGTCTCAGTCTCCCCCTTAATCCCCATGAAGTAATGTATGTACAGTATATTAATAAAAGCCTCTTAATCTCACAGCGCCGCCAGCTAATCTTTACCATTTTGTGATTCTCGATATAAAAACAAGAGACGCAGCCAAGAGTTCAATCCACATTAACACTCTGTGAAGTGGAAATGCAGCAGCGCCTGAAGGGATTCTCTCACACACACACACACACACACACACACACACACACACACACACACACACACACACACACACACACACACACACACACACACACACACACACACACACACACAGCTGTGTGTGTGTGAGCAGATGTCACCTTGTTAAAATATCCTGTTGCTGTTGTCTGGTTTCCATTTTATATTTAATCTTGTTTTATTGAGCGGATTTATTTTTATCAGAGGACGTTCTGGAATTAAATATTCAGATGTCCTTAAAGTGGTAATACTACAATGAAGAAATACTCTGCAAGTAAAAGTCCTGCATTCAAATTCGTAGTAAAAGTACATAAGTACCAGCATCAAGTTATACCTGATACTGAGAAACTAATGTACAATATTTTCCTCCAGAATGAAGGAACATAACATGAAAATAATCACATCAAGTACAAGTACCTTACAATTGTACTTGACTCATCCTTTTTAAAAATGTTACTCTGATGTCATTGGAGGACAAACATGTCGAAAACATTTTCCACAAAATCTTCACAAATCGTTTAACAGCGGTCCTGATCATAACGACTAAATATTGATTCAAATATGAACCCCTTTGTTCACATGTTTTTTATGAAAACACTAAATTATTATATGTTCTGTATACTTTTTCGCAGTCTGCGACATTTCCTTGCATTGAATCCAACAGTGCGGTGCTCTATAGCAGTGCTGCCCCTAGTGGACACCAGGAGAATCACTGCTCTATAATACAGCAGTGCTGCCCCTAGTGGACACCAGGAGAATCACTGCTCTATAATACAGCAGTGCTGCCCCTAGTGGACACCGGGAGAATCACTGCTCTATAATACAGCAGTGATGCCCCTAGTGGACACCAGGAGAATCACTGCTCTATAATACAGCAGTGATGCCCCTAGTGGACACCGGGAGAATCACTGCTCTATAATACAGCAGTGATGCCCCTCGTGGACACCGGGAGAATCACTGCTCTATAATACAGCAGTGATGCCCCTAGTGGACACCAGGAGAATCACTGCTCTATAATACAGCAGGAGAACAGCATGTCATCATCCCACAGGGCCAACACGAGGAACAACTCTCCTTCCGGTGGGAAAATAGTTAAAAACAACGAAGTTTGACGCTCTCGATTAAAAGTCTGATATAATAAAATGCATCATTTGATTCAGTAAAGGCAGAGTGATCAGACATGTGGTTTGTCCTTAAAGCTCTGAGTGTTATAGCTCCACAGTTTATTATTGGAGCTGAGGTTCAACTTCCAAAATGTAAAAGAAATGCATTAATACAAATTATTAAAAAAATGTAGAATTAAAAAGCCCAAAATGTCTCTTGTAAAGTCCTGTACTTGACTAAATATGCTTAAACTCCACCACTGAACGACTATAAACAGTCCAAAGATATCTTTTTAATAAAGACCTAATGTTCTCAGACAGAATCTCATATTAAATAAATAAAGACTTCTTTACTCTGTGTGACTCAGACTCGCAGGTTTCTTCCTGGTCTAGACTCTCGAGGATGATTCAGATTTTCATCAGTGTGATATCATTATTATTATTTTTTCTTGACTTTTTTTTTTTCTTCCTCGTATCCTTTATTCCTCCTATGTCTTGTTTCCTCGTCTCCTCTCTTCTTTGCTAATTTCCTTCTCTTCTCCTTTCCTCTCTCGTCTCCTTGTTTCCTCCTCTCCATCTCCGTCTCTTATTCTTTCTTCTTTTCTCCTCTTCCCCTCGTTTTCTCATCTCGGAGGTTTCCGTCTTTCCTTTCCTATTCCTTGTTTCCTCTTTGCCTCTCCTCTTCTTTCCTCATTTCCTGTTCTTCTCCACTCTTCTCTCATTTTGTCTCCTTAGTTCCTCTTTCTTTTCCCCTTGTTTCCTCCTCTTCTTTTTCTTATTTCCCTTTTGTCTCCTGCTCCACTTGATTTCTAGTCTCCTCTGAGGTTTCCTTCCTTCCTTTCCTGTCCTTGTTTCCTCTAATGCTCGTTCCCTCTTCCTATTTTCCTTCTCTCCTCCTCTCCTTTCCTCTCCCCTTGTTTCCTCCTCTCTTCTTGCCAGAATCATTACACAATCAGCTTTTTTTTCAGTCCGGTCTGCATCTTCAGATTCTCTTAAATGTTTAATTGGAACGATTTATTTATCACTTCTCCTCATGTACACTTCTGTCGAGTTAATTAATCCCAGTAAACGTAGCGGACGCTGTTAGAGCTCAGCTTGTTCATTAGGAAGGAAAGTTGGAGGCCAGAAGACGCTGGAAACCCACAGAGGACTCTAAACATTAATGTTGCCTGTTTCAAGGCAGCTCAGCTAAATATTTAACACGACTTAATGCATCGTGCTGCAAAAACAGACTGATCGTGTTTTTAAAGCCTGATGTCATCCTCCTGGAATAGTCCGGTTTTTCTCCCCGCGTTTTGGAAGAACACAAAACCTCTTGACCATAAATCCAGCGGCTTGTTCATGGACAGATGAACCCGAACGTGACAATGAGGTTTTGTTTAATTGTTTTTCTGTCTGCTGGAGATAAATGTTTTGTGCCTGTTTTTGCGTTTAAGTAATGTTTTCTCATCTTATTTTATGTAATGTAATGCTCTCTTTTTATAACATTTCATAAATTGTCAAAAAGTCCTGAAGATTCATCCTCTTGGGAATATGATTTATTTTGTATAGATATCCTGTCCTCTTTCAAGATACAATGTACTGAACCAGTTGGAGGAGAATAAATTGTGTCCTTATGGTGGCACTGGAGGAAATGTCACTAAATAATGAGGATTCATCCTCTAGGAACCATGAATATGAAGCACACGTGATAGAAATCAAGGCTTTAGTTTTGAGGATACAATATCATGGAACAGTTGGTCTTTACTATTCTTCCTGTGGGGACCATGAATACAGATTACCGAAAACCAGCAAATATGGCTCTATTTCATCAAATCGGGCTTCTATTTCCTGCTCCTCAGGTGGTTATTTAACTGCATCCTGTGCCACTGTGTACCCAAGATTAAGAGGGGGATGATTTACTAAAAGCTTCAGAATCACAGCTCCAAAATAAACCCATTCAAGCTGCCACAGACGGAGGGAAAGGGATTCACAGAGCGCCACAAACTGCATCACGGTTGTAATTAGCAATAACAGCGAGACAAAGTGATCCCAGGAGGGTTGGTCCCAGACGCCCGTCAACCTGCTACATGAAAAATACATTTTACATGTGATTCAAAAAGTAGTCTGCAATTAAAGTGCAGCGGAAGAGGCTTTCTTGGAACAGTTCACGAGACTCCTCACGGCTGTTCGGGTTTAGGCTGCAGACTGTGACTCAGTGTCCCCGTTTGGTACGTTGTTGTCGTAGCGGTTCAGCTGGATATGTTGACGTACTCAGAGAAGGACTTTGTTAAGGAAAAACTTCATGGTTTAAACTAATTATGTAGTTTGGTTTGTGCAACTAAACCACTACAATAAAACCACAACATGGTGTCAACCAGTGTCCTGGTTGACAGTCCCGTTTGTTGGACCCTCCACAAATAGTGGAGGGTCACTTGCTCTGACTGTTGCTCACATGCATTTCATTTGTGCGCCCACCACAATTAAGGCTCCTAATTGACTTTCCATTAGCCTTATTATTCCCAAAGTAACATTGCATTGTTTGCCTTTTGTGACTTGTTTCACGACCTGCCATGATTACTGGTCTCCTTTGTAAAGTCTAGAAGCCCAACAGAGAAATGTTGGTCACATGTTAATCCAGCTCTTTGAGTGTAGCTCCTTTTATTGATCAATACAGCAATTTAAACTCTCTCTGGTCGCATTTGTTTGTAGTGGACGAAACCCGACTGACTTCCCCACCAAATATAATTTTTTATAATTTTTTTTCCCCAGTTCCGTCTTTTGATGGAGCTACAACTTTGGCTCGAGGGTTGGAGGTTTTGGCGTTGGCGGACACTTCGGCGGTCAGCGCTTTGATATTTGATATTTGACCCCCCTCTCCTTATTTTAGGGCCAGTGAGAGACGGGCAGCACTGGTGGAAACTGCACTAATTAATTCTGAGATCAATAAGGAGGGATGCAGCTATGTCTCCCTCCAGATGTGCAGGCGGAACATTGATTGCCACTGTTGGTGGTGGTGGTGGTGGGGGGGTTCGATAACCCCCCCCCCCCCAAATGAGGAGTCTACGTCGCCTTTGATCTCCACCGTGTGCCATTTACTCGTTTCCACTCGATGAGCAGCAGTGCTAGAAATAACTGCTCGGATTCAGAGCTGCAGGAGCTGAACGTCTCTCTTCTAACGGTGTCCGTGCTCGTGCTCGTGAAGACTTTCTGTTCCGTCGATGAGGTGATTATCACGCGTCTCTTTTGGCGTCGTTGCATCCACGAACACATTTGTCGGTGCTCGCCGGCTGGCTGCTCCGAAAGGCTTGGTGGTCGTCAGCGCTGGCAAACAATGTCCGCCCGCCCGCTGAATGCTGATTGGGCGTAATTGCGGGTTAGTGGTGCGCCGTAATTAGAATGATTACAGTCATCAAATCCCAGTGGAGACTCTCCTCGCTGTCCAGAGCGATCGGGTTCGACACGCGCAGCAGTTTCGTGGCGAGATGCAAAACCCACTTTATTCATGCTCGTGGATCATAAACACAAGGCTTTTTAATATGATTTTGTCCAGAAAGACTTACAAAGAGTCCAACGAAACGTTTAAGCAGTTGTCTCCTTTGGAAGCTAAGAAGTAAGAATATATGAATCAAATGTAAGTAAACTTCTTTCTATTACCATTCCCTGGTAAATAGAGATGCAATAAAGGAAAACCTCTTTTTCTTATAGTCGTCTAATCAACATTTCAGAGGCAGTATCACCTTTAACACCAAGATCCCAGAGACACTGATGCGACTGAATGTCTTCTGCTACTTTTTGACTACAACTGTAAATTTGATGGAAATAAAGCAAAATACAATAAAATGTGACCTTTTTGTAACTACACAGCAACAGTACATCCTGCGTGACCTGAACAAGATGTTTTACACGAGATGAGGCTCACACACACACACACACACACACACACACAATTTAATGCTCACCAGTATTTGATTGTAAAGTGAAAGCTGTTATCTAATTGTAACAATGCTAAAAGCTATCACTTTTCATGTCTTAGCTTATAATAAAAACATAAATGTCTTTACTCTCGAGAAGCCAAACTGTTCTGTCCGTGTCAGTATTTGGGAGGTTTGAAGTATTAACTGTTAGGAGGTTGAAACGGATGTTGATCAAAGTGTAAATCAAACTGTTATTCATCGGCTCTGAGATGAATCTGTTCGACGTTCACTCGTTTCAAAGAGACGAGTGTCCGACAGTATTTGCACATTTATTGATTGATTTGATTGTGAATGACAGAAGAGCAGAGACGCCACTACAATGAACACCTTTTGGAGAAAAGATTGACACTTAATCGAAAAAACAAACTGTCTCTTTTTATGAGAGTCTGTTCTGAATGAGCAGACACTGACTCGTCGTTTTCTTTCTCAGGCATCAATCCAAACTGTGTATGGAAGTTTATCAATGTGGAAAATATCGTCAAAAATACAAACACAGCCTAAATGTTTAGTGTTTGATTCTCAAAAAATAGATGTTGGTTTGAGAATAATTTGTCCTTCTTCCTTTAATCAATTTAAAACCAACTCCTTTATTGAGTCCTCTCCAACAGCAGTTTTTTGCCATCGGTGAGCCTCCGTACATTTTGGTGAAAAAGCGAGTAAGAGACGGCAGCTGTCCGACCTGCACTGTCACATGTGTTTGGTATCCCATGATGCCAGTGGGCCAATTAAAGGCGTCCCGCAGGAGTGTTTTGAAACATGCACGTTCACTGACAACACACACACACAATGATGCAAACAGAGTTGACAGCATCAGATGGGAGTCAGCGGGTGTTAACAGGTGCAGACGCGTAGATGAGAGATTTGTAAATAAGACTTTGAGATACAGTCCAACATCAGAGTGTCAGCTGCAACAACTAACTGCTGTAGGTTTCATATCGTCATGTTTATGTCTCATTGTGGTATAAGAAGAGTTTTTTCTGGTCTGATAGTATTTTCAGGGGGACAGCAGCAAAGTTATTGTTCAACGTATTCACGATTCTTAGTATATCTTACAAAAAAAAGTGAATCCTCATTTTTCGTGCGTTTTTTCTACGGAAGTCCGGGAACCATAGTCTGTATTTAAGAAGTGGACGTAGTCATCGTGACTTCACTCATTGGCTTGTGGACTGCGAAATAATATGATGCCTCAAGTTCGCCATCTTGGATTACAGCCGTCGCCATGTTTGTTTTGCAACCAGTGAACAGAAAGTGACCATATTAGGACTGAGGAGGAGTGACGTAGAGACTTCGTATACGTCTCTGGTAGAGACCTGTCAATCACTGTGTAGCCCCGCCCTAAAGCATCCCCTGCTTTATGGTCTATTTGACTCTAAATGGACCATAATGTACTAAATGAACATCATGCTGTATTGAAGAAGACTTGAAACTAGAGATTGAGACCATAAACTCATGTTTACAATGTTTACTGAGGTAATAAATCAAGAGAGAAGTAGAGTCATTTTCTCATAGACTTCTATACAACCAGAGGAGTCGCCCCCTGGTGGACATTAGAGAGAATGCAGTTTTAAGACACTTCAGAAGCCAGTGTTTTTCAGTTCTAGTTTGATGTTTGATCTGCTTTAGTAACACTTTTTAGAAACCTGACGCCCTCAATCAGGCCTGTAATGTGCTTTAATGGGCTCCGGTCATTACAGGCTGTTATAAAAAAGCCAATGCAACTTCAATGCATAAGAGACTATTTAAAGCTTTGAATAAGTGCAGCCTCCTTAGTCAATAAATGAGATGCTCCGAGCCTCAGTGAAAGCTTTGAGTCATGATACGTTCAGTAAATGAAAAGGTTGTGGCGTCAGGCGGAGCAGACAGACGTGGCGTCCTGCACGGAGCTTCCGTTGCCTCTCCGGTTGGGGCCTTCGGCTCCTCGGGGCCCCGTTAACCCTTCATACAAGCTAATGAGCATTCATGAGGGGCTCCTGTTGTCACGACACACTGCTACTTGTTATTAACCACTTCACGGGTGTTTGGTTTGATTTCTCTGACGTATGACGGTTGTATTTCTTAAAGGAATAGTTCGACATTCCGGGATATATACGCTTATTTGCTTTCAAAGAGTTAGATGGAAAGATAGCCTAGCTTAGCATAAAGACTGGAAGCAGGGAGAAACGGCTAGCCTGGCTTTTTTTAAAGTTCAAAAACCTGCAGAGCTCACATGAACTTGTTGAAGGTTGTTTTGTTTAATCCATACAGAAATATAAATGTAGTAATATCAGTTTCTGGTTTTAAATGTTACGTGGTGTAACTATTCTTCATAAACAACAGTTTATCTCTGTAAAAAGCTAACAGTGCTAACAGCGCTAACTACGACAAACATGCTGACAGAGCTAAAATAAAATATACTAATAAACTATATTCACATATTCACTTTTTTTGGGGGTATTATATATTTGTTATAACTGATAAAATATAACATTTCTCTTTACAATTAACACTTGAAATGATGAAGGCACTTGCCAATGACAAGGTTGTACAACATGTAAACCGTACTTTTCCTTTTTCCTTTAAGATTTCATGAAACTTAAAAAGGAACTAAAACACTGTCAATGAGGACTATCTTAATGATAATGAATGCGATATATATTAAGCTTTATTTCAAGATACAGATTGAAACAATGTCTCAAATAAAAGTGGTGTGTTATTATTTCTGGCCATCAATATTTTGAGGACCGAGCGCGCAGCAGTCATAGGCACGCATGCGTCCTGGCGCTCCGGTCGGGCAGCGGGATGCAGCGCCGCCGCCGTGGCTTCAGTGCGCCCCGAGCAGCCAGAGCGCACGGTTACAATGAGCTTCTCCACCGGTCCGACTGAGAGCCAGCGTCAGTACCGACCTCCGAGCAGCAGACACACCGCCACAGACCCTGACCGACACCAGCTCTGCCCGCCCGCAGCAGGATGCCCGGGGGAAAGAGGGGGCTTGTGGCACCGCAGAACACTTTTCTGGAGAACATAGTCCGCCGATCAAGTGGTGAGTCCGCGCGCGGCCGGAGCGAGGCTTGTTTTTGGGTTTGGTTTCACCAGGACCGGGACACTGCTGGAATACAGTGTGTGTTTTTTATTATACCAATGCAACCACGGAGGTTTGGTGGACAAAACCCGCATAATCTCACTTTACACCCGCATTTATTCTGCAGTGGAGTTTACCGCCTCTCTTATCATTTTAAGAAACGTTATCTAAGTTTCATGTGAAGGAATATTTCCACTGGGAGCAACGTGTTTTTCAGTTTTGAGGAAAATCATTTTTTTGTTCATATCGGCAAGATGCTCACCGGGAGTCCCAGTTTACGCACCGTTTTATCCACTAACTCCAACATTCTGCTCGACTTTACGAGATTAAATTATGTCCACAAATCATCATTAGAACAAAACAGCGGCGCTGCTGCACAAACACCACATTTAACAGAAGATTTAAAGTATATATTTGCTCATTAAACACTGAAAGCTGCTCAGCCAATAAAACTGGAAACCATCTGATTATTGTTGGAGTCCCCATCTTCCAAATATTATTATTATTATTATTATTTTAGGGAGTTTTAAATGAATAAGCTACCCAAATGTGAGCTCCGTCATTACGTAACTAATACTGCGTTTTATGGGGACAAAGTGAAGTGAGCGACCTGCTGGGGTGAATAATAGATATTTGCTCAGTTATTCATCATCTCAGTGTGTTCGGTTTTACTCAGCTGCGTTTTTTGTTTTTTATCAGGGCTCGTGTTTTTTCTGCGCTGTAAAGTGCGCCGGATTTGGCACCAACACGTCCCTCTCCACATCCCTCTGATTAAATTGATTCCTTTACTTTCCCAGAAAAGTCAGCGGAGAATCGGGCGAAGTGAAAGCGGGCTCTATGGATGAGGAGGGCTGCAGCGTTTCTGTTGTTTGTGCCTTCCTGAAGGAGAGACTGTTGTGCGGATCTCTTGGGGGAGTTTCAGCGCTAATTGGAGCGCCAAAGGTCGTAGTTGCGGTCTGGTTTATTTATTTTCTGCTTGATAGGCCACACAAGCAGTTAGCTGGAATGATGTGAAGAGACTGTTGTGGGACTTTTAGGCTGTTTGAGATCAGACCAGCAGCCTTTAAGTTTGGAGAATCGTGGAGACTAAAACTGTAACACGGACCACTTGGATGATATTTACAGGGTGGAACTTGTTGTTTACCTGCTGCTGAATATCTACAGGGCTGAAACTAATTATTACTGGTTACTTTATTGGAAACATCTAAATTATAGCAAAGCTGCAGAAGAAAACAGGATATGAGCTTTTCAATGCAGACATCAAAACTAATAGAGAGAGTGAAAAAACTAAACTATACTTATACTTTAGCTTATATGAGACAGTTTCCAAATATAGATATATTAAAAGTGGCAATAAATACTCTTAAATTAGTTTTTTAGTTGGTATGAATATGATACTTCCCAAAAAACAATGTTAACATTTATAATGTCTACAAAAGCTCTAAAACTGTTTTTTTCAGCAGTTACTTCTTCTTTTTAGACAATGTTTTGTAGCCTATTCATTTCAATATATTTTAGCGTATTGTTTTGGCAGCAAGTAAAACTTTACATAATTTCACTGTTGCAGGCAGATTAACCTGTAAGGCTGCAATAGAATGAGCTGCGAGTCTTAAAACTCAGAAATGAGTCGGCATATTTGCACTTCCTGTTCCTTGGTCTGAAAGTTAAAGTGTTTTCTGAATGTGTTTGTGTTTAGATGTCTGAAACCAGATCTGTGTTTAACACAAGCTGAAGAGATTTTAACGTTTACTTAAATTTATAGACTAACGTGAAGTCAAGTGACCGTGGTGGAGTTCCTCTATAGACTAACGTGAAGTCACGTGACCGTGGTGGAGTTCCTCTATAGACTAACGTGAAGTCGCGTGACCGTGGTGGAGTTCCTTTATAGACTAACGTGAAGTCACGTGACCGTGGTGGTGGAGTTCCTTTATAGACTAACGTGAAGTCACGTGACCGTGGTGGTGGAGTTCTTTTATAGACTAACGTGAAGTCACGTGACCGTGGTGGAGTTCTTTTATAGACTAACGTGAAGTCACGTGACTGTGGTGGAGTTCCTCTATAGACTAACGTGAAGTCACGTGACCGTGGTGGAGTTCCTTTATAGACTAATGTGAAGTCACGTGACGGTGGTGGAGTTCCTTTATAGACTAACGTGAAGTCGCGTGACCGTGGTGGAGTTCCTCTATAGACTAACGTGAAGTCGCGTGACCGTGGTGGAGTTCCTTTATAGACTAACGTGAAGTCGCGTGACCGTGGTGGAGTTCCTTTATAGACTAACGTGAAGTCGCGTGACCGTGGTGGAGTTCCTTTATAGACTAACGTGAAGTCGCGTGACCGTGGTGGAGTTCCTTTATAGACTAACGTGAAGTCACGTGATGGCGGTGGAGTTCCTTTATAGACTAACGTGAAGTCGCGTGATGGCGGTGGAGTTCCTTTATAGACTAACGTGAAGTCGCGTGACCGTGGTGGAGTTCCTTTATAGACTAACGTGAAGTCGCGTGACCGTGGTGGAGTTCCTTTATAGACTAACGTGAAGTCGCGTGACCGTGGTGGAGTTCCTTTATAGACTAACGTGAAGTCGCGTGACCGTGGTGGAGTTCCTTTATAGACTAACGTGAAGTCACGTGATGGCGGTGGAGTTCCTTTATAGACTAACGTGAAGTCGCGTGATGGCGGTGGAGTTCCTTTATAGACTAACGTGAAGTCGCGTGACCGCGGTGGAGTTCCTTTATAGACTAACGTGAAGTCGCGTGACCGTGGTGGAGTTCCTTTATAGACTAACGTGAAGTCATGTGACCGTGGTGGAGTTCCTTACGTTAGCTTTTTACTTAACACTTAAAAAATCATAAAAGTGGAGTTCATTTGTGTAGATTATTTATGTAATAATACAAAATCAAATGGAAGAATTGCATTGGCTGTTTGTGGAGGAAACCAGCGTGATGCTAACTTCCTGTTAGCTACAAAAATACATCATCCCTGCTGCACTCTTTAGCCTAATTTAACTTGAAAAGCGCTTAAATTAGCTTAAAGTGTAGCTGTCCGTTTCATTACTTCATCTTCATGTAATTAATGCAAATCTCAATTAGACGGTAAACCACATGATGAATAAATACAAAGAAACCAGCTAAAAAAAACTTTCCTCAGTGATTTTTTTTTTACAAAATGTCCATGATATGGTGGTATTTTAATATATTCATGAAATGTGGTCGGGTCAATATTTACTGCAGGTAGTTGAAGTGTGTTGGTTGACAGTTTGGAGGTTTCTGCAGGCAGCAACACATTGTCTCTGCATGAAGGTATTCGTTGTTTCACTTGGGTCTCTTTTAATTTGAAGTGTGAATTATTGGATCTGAAATTAAAAAGGTCTCACGTAGCCTCCCACTGAATATCTCCGATGACTAAGAGCCGTTGTTGGTAATGCTGAATGATGTCATCAGAGGGTTTCTTCGGGCAGAGAGTTTGATGTTTCGGAGGCTTTGTACACTTCTGTTGCTGAAGGACTTCAGGGCAGCCCGACTGGTCGAACCTCGGTTCAGCTAAGTAATTGGTTGTGATGAAAGAGCAGAGCAGCAAAGGTCAAGATGATTCTGTTCAGTCTTACTCAGCTCTTTAAAACCAAAAGGTCGCACGTGAGGCTGCAGATGATGAATTCAAGTCACTAAAGTTCCTTTTTTTTGTGCTGAATGTTCCAAAGAGAGGCGGAGGACAGATGAGGCTGATATTGTTCTGGACTGTTCTGCGTTAAAAGGTGTGACCCGCTCATGGCTTACCCACAATGCACTGCAGCCTGATTTGTTCACACCAAATAAAAAAACAAGTTTTATTTGAACAAAATGTTTACGTGAAACAGAAGAGTTGGAGGAATTGATTCATATAAACAACGTCTCTGTAGAGGAGCAGAGTTTGTCCTTTGAGTGGCGCCAGAGGAAAAGACCGTATTAAAAAGGATAGTTTGGATGTTTAGAAGTGTGGTTGTATGAAGTACTTCCTCACAGTCAGTGTATTACTACATTAGATGGAGTTAGAAGAAACAGACAGGAGAACAGTAATGTACTGCTGTGGACGTATTTTAGACGCCTAAAAGAATCTAAATCGGTTTAAGTGAACGCTATATTTAGACTGTTTTCACCTCTTTACCTTGATGTCAGACTGACCTTTCTGAAGAGGAACTGAAGCCGTTCTCTATCTCCAGTCTTCATCCGTGGAAGCACTTTAGGATTTGTCCTCGATCACAAAAAGAGGACTTCACTTCCTGTGAACTGCAGTGAACACAGTTTTCTTGCGGCACAAAAGAAAGAAACTCGTGAATGGGACATAACATCCAGGTCTGAAAAAATAAACCTGTACAGTTCTTAGTTTAACTGTTTAAATTAGTTTACCAGCCTCTTAGAATAAACTTGCTCTGAAATACCGTCTAAGTTGTTCCCTGTATTTATGTGGTTGTTGGAAGGAGTTTGAAAGCCACAGAACAAATTTATGTATTGTTTTTTCCTCCCTCTTGTAAACACATACTGTACTGTGGGGAAACACTGCACGCTTGTGAGGTGTTTGGGGCATCTGAAGAGCTGTTGCATCTCATCTTCTCATCTCAAAATTCACTGATTCACCAGCCAACTATTTTTGTTTTTTGGAAAAGAGGAGTTCATGTTGAATGATTTCCTGCCAAAGTTACCTGCAGCTTTGGCAGGTGTTGAAAGACGTTAGCTGCAGTTTTAGCTTATTAATTACAATTTGCATTGACCTTTTTATATATAAAAGCAGGAGATCATTTTCTGACCTTTCAAAGAAGCCACTGGCTCCAGTTTGCTATTAAAAAAAGACTTGAACTTTAATAGAAAGAAGAAATATAAGAGAAAATATTTTTAGAAACCAAGCTTTTGGAACTTCTCACCATGTTTCCATGTCTGTGTATTGTTTTTTTGGTGTGTTTTTGTTGTTGGTGATTTCAAGGACAACGTCTGAAACTTCACAGTCAGTTGCTGAAGTTTTCTGGGTTTTAATTGGACAGCAGCAGACTTTCAACTCGTGAATGTTTGAGTGTCTTTAAAACGCAGCGAATGGAGAGTTTCTCTGGCTGTCTCTTATTGTATAAAATGGACACTTTTAGTTTATTTCAGCCTGGATCTTGTTTGAAAGAAACTCAGAAAGTAATTTTTTGTCACATAGGCCTACTCAACATCTCTCTACATTGTGCAGTGAAATGTTTTACCCCACTACGTACAAAATATCCACAAAGAAGTTAAGATAATATGTGCAAATACGAGGCTGAATATCAAATATTGAAGCGGGGGCGGGGCTTCATGTATAAGAAGGCGGGGCTTATAGCAGGTTGTAACAAACATGGCTGACTCTCTGCAGGTGGAGTGGCTGTGTCTCAGAAGAGAGGTGACAGGTGGATTTAAGTAAGTAAAGATGGACCTGGTGGTGTTAAAAAGGTGGCTTTTTTTCTTTCTGCCTTTTCGTTGAACAGTATTGATTAGCGGTATTGATTAGCCTGCCTTCTGTGGCCACGTAGCTTTTTACACTAAAGTGTCGTCATTTTATGTCTCCGTGTGTTGGTAGAGGTGATTTTCCATTTAGAGTCAAACAGACCATAAAGCAGGGTATGCTTTAGGGGCGGGGCTACACAGCGATTGACAGGTGTCTCTACGTCACTCCTCCTCAGTCCTAATATGGTCACTTCCTGTTCACTGGCTGCAAAAAAAAACAACAAGGCGACGGCCGTAATCCAAGATGGCGATGGCGAAATCGCCAAACTGGAGGCTTCAAAACATCAGTCCACAAACCAATGAGTGACGTCACGATGACAACGTCCACTTCCTATATACAGTCGATGGTTAATGGCCACATTTTGGACTCAAAAACCGACATCCATATGAAAGTTTTGTGAAAACAAGCTGACGTTTTCAAGCTAAAAACAGGCAGTTTGTTCTTTGATGCGAGGTTCTCACAGGACAGCGACGCTACAAACATGATGATCTTATAGAATATGATGCATTGATGTAGATTAAACGAACCAACAGGATGTAAAAGAGCTAAAATGCTACATTAATGCAGCAGTTATACTTCAATACTTTAGCTACATGTTGCTGATATTACTCACATACGTTTACGTTAGTAAGGGTCTGAATTCCTCTGCCTACACCACTTTATTAATACGGTCTTCCTCCAGAGGTTGAGAAGCTTTGCAGCCTTTTATCTGTGTTTCATATTTGATGCCGACATCCTCTCTCTGTCCTGTCCGTCCATCAGAAACCAGCTTCCTCCTGGGAAACGCCCAGATCGTGGAGTGGCCTGTAGTTTACAGCAATGACGGATTCTGCAAGCTGTCTGGCTTCCACAGGGCTGAGGTCATGCAGAAGAGCAGCACATGCAGGTAAAACCCTTTTCTGCTCATATTTTGTATTCATTACTGAACATTTCAGCATCGCAATTATGCACAATTACTAATGTTTAATGTCAGATCAAAGCTTAATTAGTTACTGAGAGGTAATGGAGTGATAATGACTCTTCAGTCTTGTTACTTTATTATAATTGCACTCACAGCGTAACTAAATATGCAATCATTTTCATGTGCATCCACGTACTGAATGTAAAGTAAGCATATGTTGTATTTCATCCCTGGGTTTAGGATTCTTTTAATGGTTTAAATGCTTCATTTAAAGCAGAACTAATACACATTTTTTTCCTGCAGCACTTAAAACCACACCAGAGTAACCAGGTGTGTGTGTGTGTGTGTGTGTGTGTGTGTGTGGGTGTGGGTGTGTGTGTGGAAAGAGATAGAAAAGATCACAAAGTGATAATCTTTTGCACCTTCCTGCTTCTGTCCCTCCGTGGTGATCATTTTACACCGCTTGGTGCTGCTCTGGAGAGCGGTTTACATGATACTAACTTCGTTTACTGCTTCATCGCTACTATTATATCATGCAGGGAAAGTGTGGAGCTCAGTCGCACTGTACCAGAGGGGAAAAAAGGCATCTGGCACTTGCTGTAAAAGAGAGATGGAGAGGTGGCTCACCGCTCCGCGAGAGTCGGAAATGAATCCAATTTTGTGCTGCCAGAAGAGCTCAGTCTGCTCGAGGACGGCGTCCTGCTCGCTTGTCAGTCAGGACGTTTTTAAAATTTGACTCCAAAGGACGACTCCTCTCCTCTGGCGCCTCTCAGATCTGATGGGGGTGGGGGTGGGGGGGGGGGGCGGGGGCCTTGACTATAGCTGGTGGCTTAAAAAGGTTCCGAGCTATAAGTGGGAACAGGGCACTGAGATGTATCCGTCTGACCCCCTGCTGCTCCGGGGCCGAGGACACCGAGACATCGAGAGGACAGAAGAGAACCTTAACTTACAGCCCAGTGTCATGAATAGTAGTTAGTGGAATAGTGCAATCTATTGGTTGTGTGTGTTGTTGTTTTTCACTTCACTCAGGACAAAGATATTGCCAATAAAAGGTCAATGAGGATTGTTATTAGTGGTGGACACCTAACTTTAGTCTTTATTGTGATGTCGTCCTGAATAATGACGTTCTGAAGGACACAAAAAAACGGACAATTCGTGTCCCTGTACACAAAACAAAATCCATTTCATGACTATTACAAACTGCCGTGAGACTGTGTTGTACCGGCTTGTTTGCATTACAAAATACTTGGTGATAATAGTTACTTTTTTACGGTTACATTAGCAGAAAGAATATCTAATAATGACACCAGTTCAGCCAGCCAGCCCTTTAAGGAAGAAATGCAGGCTGCACCGATCAGAAACCAATCAATAATCCCTCCCTGTGAGCAGAACTTATGCTGCTGCATCAATTTACTCTATAAAAACCCTTCATGGGAAGATAACAGATCGACGATGGCGTTCCAAACACGTGTGATATACTGTAACACGGGGGGTTCAGCTCCGTATTGACCGTCTCTGTTCCCTCTTTCTAGCTTCATGTACGGAGAACTGACGGACAAGAAGAGCATCGACAAAGTCCGACAGACGTTCGACCACTACGAGTCCAACTGCTTTGAAATCCTGCTGTACAGAAAGAACCGTGAGTATTAATGCTTATTTACATATATAACCAGAACATTTCAGGAAACTTGTAATATAAAAAAATAATCATCTTAATGTCAGTAATCAACTGGTGAATTTTTTTTTACCCTATTTACCAAAAATGAGTCGTTTCTCAGCCTCTGGTCCATAAATCTCCTCTTCAGAAGCTCTTACATACACCAAACTTCACACCTTCATTCCTCTCTATACTCTGAAGGTTAACACAGAGGGGTTTGTTCACACATCATTCACAGCAACGTTTTATTAGAGTCCATATGCGACGGGTTGGGAACGAGAATGTGTTGAGAAGAGACATATTTAGACAAATATCGTTCAAAAAACGTTTCTATTTGCAGTTTCTAAACGACGCTTGTATTAACTTCTCCCTTGTATCTAGAGTGTCTATAAGTAAGCAAGTTCATTCACGACGTAATGAACTTCATTCATGAATTATTGTTATTTTGAACTTTGCATCTCAAGTTAATTTACATTTTTGTGTTTTCATGTTCAGATTTTGCCACCGCTCTCGTTTGTTTTTTTAGAAAAATAAAAAGTGGGCAAATAATGGACGAAGTGGGCCGACGAAAATAGTCCCAAATGTTCCCGTCTCCCAAGAGTGATTGATCACCTACGAGTGCAAAAAGCGAGGCGGAGGGAACAGTAAAGGAAAAAAATGAAAAGATCAATATTTAAACTTCTCAAATTTGCTGACAAATCAGGAGAACGAGGTTCTGATGGAGGCTGGAAATATAAATGAGACTTGTATCCACAGAACTTGGGCTCTCTTGAACGTGTGTGAGGAGGTAATAAAGTCACTCAGCGGGTTCGGAGGTTCTTGTGTTGCAGAAAGAACGGCGAGTTCCCTAAAAGAGACCTGAACATTGTTTTAAACAGCCGGTTAAGAAACGATCAACAATCGTGTTCATGCACTGAGAGGATCGGATTGTTCTTTATGAAGATTAGTGGCTTCATCAGGTGACGTCGTTGAACTCGACTCATTGTTCATCATGTTCTCAAAAGGTCACCTCAGCATCGAGCTCAGACTTTTAACATCGGTTTTGGCTGATTAAACATCCATTACTGAAAACACCTGTGTGTGGGTGTGCTGTGCCGTTCATGAGGTTTAATCCACAGTGACATCTTGTTTCATTAGAACTAAATGGTAAAGTGCATTGATTTATTGTATATTAACTGCAGAAACAGTAACCTATGAAAGTATTTAGCGGTCTTAGAAATGGTTTATTTCTGGTAAGACGATGAAATAATGTGGACATTTGAACATTACAAAGATCAATAAGACAATAAGCTTATAAACAGTTTATTACCTCCGCCAACGGGGGTTACGTTTTCAGTTTTGTTTGTTTTGTTTGTCATCAGCATTACAGAACAACTACTAGCCTGGTTTTTATGAACCGTGGTGGAATGTTGTAGCCATGTTTCTACAGTAGCCCAGAACGGACAAACCAAACACTGGCTCTAGATTCGCCTTTTTGTGTCTTTATTAGGAGGATACACGGCTAAGATTTCTCTGATTTCTCCGCAGGAAGTCCAGTGTGGTTCTACATGCAAGTGGCTCCCATCAGGAACGAGAACGACAAGGTGGTTCTGTTCCTCTGCACCTTTAAGGACATCACTCTCTTCAAGCAGCCTATTGAAGACGAAACCACCAAAGGTGAGTGTTTCCGTGCTTTGATTTAACGAACTCTCTCTCTGTTCAAATTGTATTTTTGGATAATTCACCGTATCATTTAAAAAGGAGAGAGACGTGTGGAGAGTGATGTTCGTCCAGACGTCTTTTGAAAAGCCTGATGTTCAGAGAACATGATGTGAAGCTCAGTGTCCCGAGCCACCAGAGAAGATGATGTTTCTGTTCCATTATTCAGGAGTAAAGAGTTAGAGGAGAGACGGGGGATGACGTGTACCAGACGCCCCAGCAATGTAATTCTGATTGGACATATCATTAAGTTTCTTCATCTTCCGCCTCCGTTCTTCCTCTCGCGTCATCTTCCTCCCAACTTTAAGAATTTATGACCTTCCCATCAGCCTCCGCTGTACTTTCTGTTAACTGCTAATCAGCAAATATTAGCACGCTAACACGCTAAACTAAGATGGTGAACATTACACCTGTTAAACATCAGCATGTTAGCATTGTCCTTGTGAACACAGCTGTGTTCTGTATCCTTTTTCTTTTTCTTCCCTTCTGCTATCTTCACTCTCCTCGTCCCCTTCCCTTTCATAGTCTTCTTCATCTTCTCTTTTGCTTCACTAGTTGTCCTCCTCCTTCCTCTTCGGTTCTTTCTCTCCCACTGAGAAGTCTCAGAACATTTCTGCTCGCTGCAAACCGTAGTTCTTTATTTCATCCCGAGCTGCGGCTGGATGTAAAAAGAGCGAGTCAAGTCTTGTTTCTCTTGCGATGCGGGAGCGTCTCATCTGTCGGGTTGTGTTTGAGGAGGTTTGGGACGCTGTCAGGAATCACGGGAGATGTGGGTGGCGGTGTTGTCCTCTGTGCCCTGACTGATGCACAGTGTCAGCTTCCTGCCCTGGGAGTCGTCCTTGTGTGTTTGCCCTTTGACAAGGATCCCTCACCCTCCCCCCCCCCCTTTTAATGTACACACACACACACACACACACACACACACACACACACATACATGTAAACACACGTGCACACATGCAGCGAGTTACGGAGACCTGCAGAGAGTTGTCGTGTGATTTGTTTATTCACGCATCACGTGCTCAGCGACATGTGAATAACGTGGGTTGAACATGCAGTTAGAGCTTGACTGGAACTAATATTGTCACATCAGTGCCGTGACGTCTTTGCCAGTTAGCTTCTGCTGATCATGTGACAAACTTCAAGATTTAGTTCTCTAATCTTCTGTAATTTGAAAGAAAACAAAGAAAACACTAGAGGTCTGCTGGTTCAGAGAAAGCGGCAACCTCAGCCAAAGCTTCATGTGTTAAAGCTGCATTCTCTCTAATGTCCACCAGGGGGCGACTCCTCTGGTTGTATAGAAGTCTATGAGAAAATGACTCTACTTCTCTCTTGATTTATTAACATTACAAAAGCCACTCAAAGAACTTTAAACGTCTTGCAAATTCACCTACATAAGCCTTCTTTTTGTGGTCAGTTTAAAAGGTCAAGTGTTGGTAAGAGCCCTTTCAGTTCCCAGTGTGGCTTTTGATTCCTTTAGTGTGAGATTCTCAGACTTTTTACTATTTACTGCACTATAAAACAGGTGGCCTTTTATCGTAGTCATAAACTCGGTAATGGAGAGTCCTCTTAAAACAAAAATCACGTTGGCAACAAGGCTGCACTTTGCCGTTGGGGGTTTGACTGACGTGCTGGCAGCCAGACTGTAAACGCCTCGTGTGTTTCAGTCCAGTACGGCTTGTTGGAAGCCACGGTGAGTCACAGAGCAGCCAGCTGATTAGAGGGGTGGGGGTGGGGGGGGAGGCCGTTTTCTCAGGAGGGGAGAGGGCGTTCGCAGCTGAGCTCGCTCGCTCGCGCCGCAGACCGAAAACTTTGCTCTCAGCTTCGTCTCTGGCTGCTCCGGCGGCCTCGGCTCGCCACAACGCGTCAGCATCAGCTGAGCGGGAGAGAGATCCGCTAAAGATCCTCAGCTCGGAACAACCAAGTAGATTTTTTGTTATCTGCACCCTGCTCATGCCCCCTGTTTTGGCTGAAATTACCCCATCATTTTACTAAACTTAAAATACATTCTGTATTGTGGCAGATGCATTCATTTCCGTCGTCTTCCCCCAGATCCCAGATTTAACAGCTGCCTTTTCAATGACTTCAGAACATTTTCGATGCATGCATGGCCACTGGCTGTTATTACAGCAGAGCAGGTACAATAAATAGTCAGCATCATCGGTGAAAGAGAGCAGTAAGAAGAGAAAGAAGAGCAAAACTAAACTGTGGCAGAATGAAAAAAAACTCAAACTTTTTAATTAAAATTCATTTTTATCGCCCAAAATCACCAATTTCCCTCAGAGGGCTTTACAATCTGTACAGTATACGACATCCTCGGTCCTTAAACCCTCGCATCGGAAAAGCCCCCCCCCCCCACACACACACACAATTAAAACCCCATCATGTGGCTGTTTTCCTGCAGCGTAGCAGAGTTCACTGTTTGCTTTGTCAGCACCTGTAAACGCGTCACAGATGGCGGTCGCGTCAGCCTCGGGCGAGACTTCATTACAGGATGATGAGTGACGAGAACACCGGCGCTTCAGGCGTTAGAAACATTGTAGCAGATGAAATCTCTGACTTTACTTGTTGTAGTCATAGATGTTGTTCAAAGCCTTTAATATTCACCTTAAAATGACTGAAAGGTGTTTTACACTACATGGTTATTATACATTCTTGCTATATGATTTTTTATTCTGTACCAAGCATGTTTTTGCATTTTGCATGCTGTCTTAATGCATCCGGACCTCAGAGGTGGTGTGGAGTTAATTCCACCAAACGTCTGTGCCCATCACCGACATACTGAACTCTTTACTCTCACTTTTCTTTAACATCCAAACCTGAATAGTAAGCACAAAGCCGAACACTACTACATGTTAAAGAGAGATGTTGAATGATAGTGTTTGCAGTGCATGTGTGTGCTGATCGTCTGTCGTCGGAGGACAAACCGCTCTGTGAGTTCAGTGCGAGTCGTCCTCGTTTGTTCAACCCGCTGATCAACATCTCGTTGGAGAATTCACGTTGGTGGAGCGTGCAGCGGTGCTGCTCCCCTGTTATTTTTAGCCCACTTTCATTGTGCTCCAGTCTGATAAGTCGAGCATTCTTGAGGGGGAACCGTAGCAGCAGCAGCAGCAGCAGCATTACTATTAACCGTGAAAAAAAAAAGACCTTACTCTGTGTGTGTTTGTGTGTGTGTGTGTGTGTGTGTGTGTGGTGGGAGCCTGTCGCTACGTATTTACACGAGCGCCACCGAGACAAATTCCTCCATATTTACGTCATGATGAAAGTGGTTCTGGGTTTGCTTTCCGACCAAACGGTTTGCTATTATTTATTTTTTCTCTAACACATCAGGGTGTGGTGCTCTATAATGCATGCACACAATACAGTGAATTATGTAACCTCTGCTACTGTATAGGCGGCGTAGAAAAAGCACTTAAGACCCTTTTTGCGTTATTAAACGTGATAGAAAAACTACGGTGGCTGCAAGTAAAAGTCCTTTTTGCTTCAGTGAAAGTAAACAAGACTCAGCAGTTAGCATGTGTGACTTTTATGGAAGCCCATTCCTGCCAGCAAAAAAAAAAAAAAAGATCACTAAAAAAAAAATTAAAAATAAATAAGATCACTAAAAAAAAAAAAAAAAAAAAAAATAGTAACTTAAAAAAAAAAAAAAAATATGTAATTCACAAAAAAAAAAAGTTTTCCAGCTGGTCTTTCTTTGTCAAATGTTGGATAACTTTAGCTGTGACTCAGTCAGCTTATTAGCTTCTCTACTTTGATGGATAAAATAAATATTTAATGATCTTACAAGGCGAGCTATTAAGATTTTTTCGTTCTAGTATTCTAGCTCTAAAAGGAGCCCAAGACTCTTCCATTACAGAGGCAAGAGAAAACCTGGTACTTTCTACATGATATCAGACATAAACCAAACTAATTAAACCTACGTTGATGTTGAGCATTTAACAAGAGATCGTACTACAGTAGAATATAAAATGCATTTAATTCTAGACCTCATTCAAATCACACAGGTGAGACGTTCTGTCCTCCTGTGGGACTGAAAGCAGGACGAGAGCAGATTTACTAACCGATGGAGGCAGCGCCTGTGTTCTGAGGTAGAATGACTGTTTTTGTGACTGGATGGTGTCTTTAAAGAGATCCTAGATAACCGCTTCAGTTCAGAAAGGTCTGTCTGACATCACGGTAAAGAGGTGGAAATATTCTAAATACAGCGTTCACTTAGACTGATATATTCGTTTAGGGGTCTAAAATAAATCTAAAATAAATCAGTTTCTCCAAACTCTGACTCCTCCAGACTCTGGAGGAGAATACCACACTACAGAACATCAGTACTGTCCCTTTAACTGAACTCAAACAGACCCCGGAGCTTGTTGTTAGTTTGCTTATCTTTTTATTTCTCTTTCATTTAGTCTCATTTTCATCTGTTTCATTTCGTGAGTTTTCATAACGATGTCTTTAAAGGGACCAGCTCTAGACAATCCTGGGAGATTGTTACACCGGCTCGATTTTAAATGAGCTCGTGTAAATGTTTCTGAACAGAACAACAACAATGGAATAATGGCGGTTTGCTAGAATTAAGCCAAACGGTTGCACAAGTAGACTCATTATACAACATTAGACACGCGTGTGTGTGTGTGTGTGTGTGTGTGTGTGTGTGAGATACAAGTTTTCATTTGTTAGAGAAGTAACAAGTTAATACTGTTACAAGAGTTACAGTCTCAACCAGTCTTGTGGGTCCCGCTGCACCACATCATCCCTGGCCCTTTGGGGTTCTAGATGAGACCCTTGGGTTCTAGGTAGAACCCTTGCAAGAGGCGGAAAGGTTCTGGATAGAACCTCCAGAGAGGGTTCTGGGTGGAGCCGTAGAAGGGTTCTCTGTAGAAGCACTCACAGGGGGTCTGTGTGGAACCTTTCACAGATGGTTTTGGGTATAACTCTTTATGTTTGGTTCTAGGTAGAACCCTTAAAAAAGATGGAAAGGTTCTGGATAGAACCTCCAGAGAGGGTTCTGGGAGGAGCCGTAGAAGGGTTCTCACTGAACCCTCTCTATCCAGAACCGTTACCCCTTTTTTAAAGGTTCTATCTTTACAAAAGGTTCTACCGGGAACCAAAAAGGGTTGTGAGAACAAGCCAAAGAACCCTATCATTTCCAGTTGGAGCCTTTATTTCTAAGAGTTAACTGACGGATATCGTTCTGTCTTCTACTCCAAAGCTTTCACAGCCAACAATATACAAGTCCTGTGCTGAATACAAAGTAACAGAAGCACGACGGCAGCAGTTTCCCTCCAGGAAAGTTGTTGGAAAAAGTTCCGTTTTGGCTGAGAGCACCGTGGCTTATTATGTATGGTGATCCAGAGCCAGGTTTGGGTATTAGCATATAGAAAATCACATAAAAGAAGACGTGTAGTTACTCACACAAAAGCCACTACAGCTATTTGTTCTTGTGGGTGGTCGAGTGATAAAGCAAGTATTGTGTTCTGGTCCCAGTACAGTGTTCAGCAGGCGGCCTGAGGGTTAAAACGCTATTTCAAAGTCCGCTCTTTATTGGTAATGGTGCCTTCAAAGGGGACGGGTCGATCCCGTGACTACATAGGTGTGGTCATAAAACAGGCCGGTATTATTGAGTTCGACTGACTAATGATTCTCATGTGATAATGATACGGGAACTTTGGACAAACGCACATTGGACAGAAAGAGAAATAAAACACAAAGCATTTTCCTCACAATGCTTGCTTTGCAATCCCACTGCATTTATAATGAGCTTTATGTAAATAGCACTTTTCAAAAAACCGTATGATTAAATGCTCATCGGCCACCGAGACACGTAGCATATTAATCACACTGATATGAAAAATAATAAAGGTCGTATATAGGTTAAAGTTACAAGAAGAAATGTAAAATGTAAGGCAGAAAGGTTATGAGGTAAAACAATCCATTGTGGAACAAGTTTTTAAGCTCACTTTAGGTGGTTTTTGTCTTTGTGAAATTGTGAAGTAGCAAACCTTTAACTCACATGACTGGGAAGCTGTTTTTTTGTGTGTCTTCTCGGATATTCCCGTGATGTGCGAATGTTTGTCTTTGTCTCCTGAAAGCTTGACACGGGGCCAATAAAAACAATTAAAATGTGCCCAATTGAAACAAATCCTCTTTTTTTGCGTCGATGGTTAGATCGCCAAGCTGACTTGTTTTGTTTCCAGTTCACAACCTCTACTTCTTCTTCTACTCTGTATTTGGCGTATTAAAGCCACGAGCAGCCTCTTGCCCCGACGTCTGATGAAACTACGCGGTAGTCAAGTTTATTCGCTCCAAACCTGTTGATGGGAATACCACCAGGAGCAAATCATCTCAAAAAGGAATCTAGTTGTAGACTTGCAAATAGTGAAACCTGCTAGATCCCCGTTCTCGTCTCTGTGACCTACAGCACATCGTCTTTAGCTGTGAGAGGGTGTCGGACATTTCAAAGTCTTTAATGCGTGTGAGGCGTGTGTGAGGCGTGTGTGAGGCGTGTGTGAGGCGTGTGTGAGGCGTGTGTGAGGCGTGTGTGAGGCGTGTGTGATGCGTGTGCCCAGAGAAAAGCACTAATGAGCCCAGTTGACCAGCGCGCAGACAATCCTGCCTCAAAGAGTTGTATACTTCAAACTGTACCTACACACAGTAGCCCCCCCCCCCCCCCCCCCCGCAGCTTTCATTTTCACAAGACAAACATATGCTGAATGTATAGGTCTTGTGGTATTGATCCCCCGAAGGAGAAGTTCTCTTTCATCTCCCGCTTCCACACGAAGCAGAAACCCTGCAGCTGGTGGAGGTTCAGTTGTGTTCAAGGACACTTTCTGCACGGCGACTGTTTGCCACAAAAGCAGGAGCCTGTGCTGCATTCACATTGTGTCGGGTTTATTGTAAATATGAACTACCAAGTGGGCAGGTACAAGTGGAAGCTATGGGAGTATTTTGTAGCTCCAGTACGTCCCCATTGGAGCGGTGAAATGGGGAACCGTGTCGGTGTTTGTGTGTGTTTCTGATGAATGTGGTGTAAGCTTTGTTTATTGTCTCATTGCTGCAGGATGGACCAAGTTTGCGCGGCTGACGCGGGCGCTCACCAACAACCGCAACACGCTGCCGAAGCTGGCTCCCATAGACAAACACGAAGTCAGCCATAAACCGTCCCGACTGGTGGAGGTGAGCACATGCAGACTCACACACACACACACACACACACACACACACACACACACACACACACACTGCAAACATGCCACCGTAGCAACTCTCTGCTCTTAACATTATTTCTGCACAAATAAATCCTCACATAAAACATTAAGTGCCACGTTCAACGCCGAGTTAAAGCAGCCGCACGCCGACGCCCGCATCGATAGACGGACGCACGGGCATGTGAGCATATTGTACTTTGTCACACACAACCACGCCCTCGATGCATCCATCCTGTAGCCTTCATCCACTTCCACTCGCACGCTAACTTCCCCCCCCCGAAGCTGCAGTTGTTTGACACGGCGAGCGGTGCTTTTCTCTTCCCGGGAGCGCTGTGCTCCTGTGGACCGCGGCCGTCATTACTATTTCATGTTAGTTGGGGAGATGGAAGCAATGGAAGCCGGGTGCTGTGGGCACTCTGAATGATTGTGACTGCTGCGAGAAATTTAGAAAATGGGTTTTGGTGTGTGTGTGGGGGGGGGGGGGGGGAGAAGACAGCTGATGTCTTCTTTTTTTTTTTAACCGGCCTGTTTTATTCATGAACGTTTGAGGTGTGGAGCCTTTTAATCAGAATTTGTTTAAGTTTCATCTCTTCTTGGAACATGAGGCGAGAATCATGAGAGGAGGGAATGTAAAAAGGAGGAAAGATGTGAAATGAGAGAGAAAATAAATCAAATAGGCAAAGAGAGGAAGCTGAATGAGAGCGGAAAGAGGAAGTAATGATTGAAGTAAGGAAGCGAAGAAGGAGCCAAACGGGTGGAAGGGAGGAGAAAGGAAGGAGAGAAGGAATAAACACTTCAGACTTCAACCATTTAAACAGTGTTTGGGTTAAAGGAGGGGATTTGTTTATGAAAGATGCTTTCTGTTAGACCCATGTGAGGGACTACAAACCAGGATGTCTTTGCTTCTGCTTCAGTTTTGACAATTTATTTTAAAATGTATATATCTCTTGTGAGACCGCCAACTTTATAGACTTCTCATCTTATATCAGACGGTCTTTTCAAAATAAACTTCTGTCTTCACAGGAAACAACTGAGTGAGGTTTAGGGAAAGATTGGGTTACAATAACTAGAAGTGGTGTTACTTCAGTACGGAGGTTGCGTG
The DNA here is from genome assembly GCA_032191485.1 of Leptoclinus maculatus. NCBI lineage: Eukaryota > Metazoa > Chordata > Actinopteri > Perciformes > Stichaeidae > Leptoclinus > Leptoclinus maculatus. Next base: position 21,447,433 of record JAVDOI010000003.1, on the reverse strand, counting down.
AGGAATAAGTCAACGTTACGGGCGAACTTGAGGAAAGACTGTTTTTTTTTGTCTGACCCTTCCACCTGTGGGTTTTACCGTCTTTCACTTCCTGGTTCATGATTACGTGGATTACATAAGAGTTGATTTTGTGGGATATCTACGAATTGCAGCGCATCTATTTTCGTAGGTGTAGCTGTTTGAGAACAAGCTGCACATTAACGTCATGGATGGTAAAGACGGGAAGGATTCACATAATTCTACTGTGAATTGGCAATATAGGACTATATCAATTCAAATTAGGTTTAATTACACAGAACAACAGACCATGTTTATTTGGTCTTTAAGCGCTTCTGTGTTATTAAACACCAGATCCGATATATTGGAGTTCCCAGTCGTAATTATACTTGGATATTGTTGTTGGGGCTATTTTCAAGTCAGAATCTCATAATTGTAATAACCCCAGTATAATGTAAACATGGCTTTAAGTGGAAGCTCTAGGGCTCATGGGAATTGTTGAAAAACTGAAGTGTTAAATAAACCACAGAACACACAGGGCTGGAGTTTTAGGAGCTAATACACCAAACAAGGTGATTCTTGAATGAGGTTTTCTTACTTCCTGATCAGAACCTGAAGTTTAGTGAGTCAAGGAAGGAACAAGTGCAATAAGTTGTGCATGTAGAGAAGGAAAGAAGGATGCAAGAGAAGGTGTGGAGGAAAGGAAGAGGAGAATAGAGGCAAGAGAGAAGTGATGTTGGCAGGAAGGAGGAAAAAAAAAGGGCAAAATAAGTTCCAAGCTGATACAGCCTCTTGCATTTCCCAGCATGCTGCTGGATGGGAGGGGGTTGCGTAACGTCCTGAGCGTGCTCAATAGATAAACGCAGGTGATCCATCCTGAAAGGAACAGCTGGCGTCTTCTGTCGAGGAAGCTGTCGAGTGTCACATGAGCAGAGTTCCCCCCCCACAATGCCGCTGGGTTCCTAATTGGAGCGACGGTGCAGCTCTTGACCAGGGGGCTGTTTGATTGGCATCTCTGATGATCAGGATCAGATCCTCGGCTCTGGTTACTTCACATCAGAGACCGAGTCCCACTGGGAGGACAAATGGGGCTAACAGAGGCTAACCAGAGATTATTATGATGATTATGTAGCAGCAGATTGATTGATTGATATATAATAGTACAGTAGAAGTGGTGTAGAAGAAGATCATCCTCATCATCACCCTCATCACTCTGCAAAAGATAATGGCTGTTTTTATTTATTTATTTGTTCTTTTAGTTTAGTTTTAGTCCGTCTCATCCGTTTCTTCATCCCCGTTCTCTTCTGTCTCATTTCAAGCCACATTTATTCATTATGCAGTTTTGTCACAGGGAGCAACAAAAAAAAGATGAATACAGATGAAAACCGGAGAAGAAAAACATCACAAATTGTAATATACTTTTCTATTTCCCCGGCTCTCGCTGCACACACACAGTAGGTAATTGTGACTAGACTAAAACACAAAGTGGTCCAGGTTTTGTCTTACTTTTTCCTTCTATTTCATCTTTCACATGATTTAATTTCATCTATTCACGGTTACTTTCTACTCTGTGTTCGGAAAACACCCTCAGACTTCAAACAAATATAACTATTAGAAATATAATTGGCAGAATAAAACAAACTTTTCTCTGTGTGCAACAGTACGTGTGAATTAATCAATAAATCAGTTCGGGCCAAATTAAATGATTGAACGGGCTTATTACAGTCCTGCAACAGCCACAAGTAACGTTTTATTTCTTCATTTTTTTCATTCAGGATGTAATGAACGAAGAACATTAGAAAAATATCCGAAATGTTTTTGAAGAAAATGATCACCTCAACCTTTCAATATTTAATCTCTGAACCTCCTGCATAGAAACCAATCCTATCCAAATACTTTGTGTTTTTTATTATAATAATTTAAATTGCATTATGTCATTATCTCCTGGTGATAATTATAATGAAATACCAAATTATTATGATGCGTGTCAAACCGCTTTGACGCCTCTCCTCCGATTGATTTTGGAGCATCAAAAGCTGTTTCTTCTGTTTGGAGAGACAACAGGAATAAAAAGCTAAGAGAAACTATTATTGTCTTTCACTGGTTAAAATTACATATTCTGTTTTAAATTCAATTTTTTAACTTGATGGCTGACCAAAATAAAACGTTGAGTTTGAGCTAAGTAACAACCTCCGGGTCTGAAAAGTGAAGACAAAGGTTAAGTGTCTTAAACTTGCATTCTCTCTAGTGTCCACCAGGGGGCGACTCCTCTGGTTGTATAGAAGTCTATGAGAAAATGACTCTACTTCTCTCTTGATTTATTACCTCAGTAAACATTGTAAACATGAGTTTATGGTCTCAATCTCTAGTTTCAAGTCTTCTTCAATACAACATGATGTTCATTTAGTAAATTATGGTCCATTTAGAGTCAAATACACCATAGAGTAGTGTATTCTTTAGGGCGGGGCTACACAGTGATTGACAGGTCTCTACCAGAGATGTACACGGCGTCTCTACGTCACTCCTCCTCAGTCCAGATATGGTCACTTCCTGTTCATCGGTTGCAAATAAACAAGATGGCGACGGCTAAATTGCAGAACTCGAGACTTCATAACATCAGTCCACAAACCGATGAGTGACATCACGATGACTACGTCCACTTCTTATATACAGTCTATGATTTGAGCCAAAGATTGTTTGAGGCAAGAGAAACTTCACTCTGTAACACCAATGTAGTGATTTTGTGGTCCCAACAAGTCCAATAGAGTCACGCCAATTTCACGTTATCTTGTTTAACATATCCTGCTTTGTTGTTCCTCCAGGTTTTGCAGCTGAACTCAGATATCCTTCCGCAGTACAAGCAGGAAGCCCCCAAGACGCCCCCCCACATCATCCTCCACTACTGCACCTTCAAGACCACCTGGGACTGGGTCATCCTCATCCTCACCTTCTACACGGCCATCATGGTTCCCTACAACGTCTCCTTCAAGACCAGGCAGAACAACATCGTGTGGCTGGTGCTGGACAGCGTGGTGGACGTCATCTTCCTGGTGGACATCGTCCTCAACTTCCACACCACCTTCGTGGGGCCTGGAGGCGAGGTCATCTCCGACCCCAAGCTCATCCGCATGAACTACCTGAAGACCTGGTTCGTCATCGACCTGCTGTCCTGCCTGCCGTACGACATCATCAACGCCTTCGAGAACGTCGATGAGGTACGGTTGTTTTTTTGTTTGCGTTCTCAGCTGTGATTGGCTGGAAGGAAAGTGTGCATTTTAGAGCTAGTAACGTTAGCGACATCGCTAACGGCCAGCGTACGAAAGTTCTGTTAGATTATGATGTGTTCAGGCTCCGTTTAGGGAAAATTTGTATTTGGCGAAGGTAAATCTAAATTAAAATGATCTATCAAAGTAGGTTTTCTGATTGAATCTTAGGGAATAAATAGGTCACGACATTGCCGAAGCATGTTATAGATATAAAGTGGTGATTTTTGTGAGCAGTCTTTAAGAGGTGATGAATCATCCTGTTTCTGCCGGTTGCTGATTGGTCCAGAGTCTCGGTGGATGTTTACACCTGGTATTAACATGTGATTTGTATCGGGGGAAAAACTCATCTACTGCAGGTGTAAACGCATGCAGAATGCGATCAGATTGGCGAGACCTCATCTTGGAGGCGGTCTCGCTTTCACTGTTATCTGATCTCACAGCGGTGTAAATAAATACCATCTGCAGTTTGGCCACATTTTTTTTTTTAAGAAAGAAAATCCATCCAGAAACAAGAATGCTTATGAATAATAAAGTGTGGATGCTAAAGCCTGCGAGTTTGTTTTCAGATGAGATATCCAGATAACAGATGTTGGTGTAACTGGGGTCTTGAGACCAGAACGAGGTTTGTTTCTGACTGTTTCGAAAAGGAAAGTTTGAGATTTAGTTTGCTGGTTGAAAGGACAGAAGGAAGAGGAAATAATTTGGATATGGTTCGTCAAACTGTTCCCCTCCTCTTCCTCAGAAACAAGAGATTGTTTCTGGTAGAATAGATGGAGTCGTGTCACGACAAACGCTTGGAGTTGCAGGAATGCTATGGATGCGACAAACACAGACTAGTGAAGTAAGTCGGTTTTTAGTCCACCGGTGAAGATTGATTACTGATTGATAGATTAACATGAATTTTAGTACATTCATGGTTATCAGACGCTGTATCGTGATGACTTCAGGATGTTTCATGTAAAGTCACCAGCAGGACAAATAGTTTAGATGTTTTGAGTAAATTATTTAATATGTATTAATTGACAGTGATGCTATAATTAGTTATTTAAACAGTTTACTGTTGCACTCATAACATTTTAATTACTATTCCAAGTATTTGTTAATGATTACCTAATGATTGATAAACCTTTAAGAACAGATGGAGCAGATATGTGTAACTCGTTGTTAATGATTAATAATTGGTTTGTAAACTGTCTAAACACATTATTTGGATGGCTTTTATGAAGTTGCAACTGATTATTATAATACATTGGAACTATGTTGGAAATGTTACACTTTACATGTAATAATTTGGATTGTTTTATCTTCTATATCCATAAATCGAATCATAAATGGGGATAAATGGTTAATAAATGCTGTGTAAAGCATATTTAAACATGATTTAGATTGACTATTAATACTTTTTCTTAATAATTGGTTTCTGGTCCATTTCTGTAATGTTTAAATATCTTTCGGTAATCATTTACAAATATTTAATATAGTATATAAAGTATTATATGTTCAACAATAATCTGTTAATAAAAAGAAAAAAAGAATATAATGAAAATATAAAATGTATAAACAGAATATTTCATATTACGCAAACTAATGATGAAATAACATCAATTATAGAAGCACTAATAATCGGTAAACATTGTTAATTATGATTTAATGTTTGTTAACAGTAAAATAACTGTTACAATCCATCCGACAGCCTCGGCTGTACTTTGTGTTTAATGCTAATTAGAATAAGTGAAGTTATCTTCGAGCACGTTTCCATGTCGTCAAAGCTGCTGCTGTGTCTGTTTGTCTCGTACGAGACACAACAGCATGGGGCCATTTTTAGCTAATAAGCTCATTAAGTTTGCTGATTAATAATTGATAGTGCTCTGTTTTTAACTCGGGCAAACAGGCCTTCGTTATCTCAGCCAGGGAAGGTAATTGTAATTTCTAACTTTCAGCAGGTTTTGCTGTAATAGCTTCATTATTGAAATACTTTAAAAGTAAATTCCCTCATTTTAAGGTCATGTGGATGTATTTAAACCTGCTAGCATGTAGAATTGATTTAGGACCAAGTGTAATGATGATGGGACTGCAGTTTAAAAAAAACAAATGGATGTGAATATATGTGCCTCTAGGAATGAGAGTTTTTAGGTTGTTTGATTCCTACGATGCTCTCTGAGGGATCAGAGCTGCTCTCGGTAGTGTTCACGCTCATTTGCACCCATCAGATATCCAGGCGTTCTATCAATACGGCCTGAAGTCCATTAAAGGTGATTTTCCACTTGATTTCCCACCGAATTCATTAGACGAAAGCCTGAGTTAAAGGACCAGTCTATTGAATGTAAAATGAGAAAAAGAGATTGTTGTACTGCAGGCAGTTTCTTTTATGTTTGAACATTTGATATTTTCACGATTTGTTGTTTTTGTGAACACATGCTGTGGGGGTTTGTTCGTGAATAGACGTTCATTATTGTCTGTTTGAGTGTGCATCTCTGTCTGCCAAGTGGACACTTAATCACATGAGTTTTTGAACGCCAGTAGTAATAATAATAATGATAATAATAAAACCATTAATTAGGCTGCCAGCCGCTTAATTTTCAACATTTATTAATTTAGTTTTATGCCATTAAATTTCTTCACACCTCCTTCAGCATTTTATTCTTGTCCTGAGCAACACACTAACATGTTTAATTGTTCTTTGCAGCTCCTAAAGTCACAACTAACTTATCTTTTTGGATAGTTTCTTGCAGGATGTTGAAGTATTTGACGTCACCGCTAACAACTTTCCACAAGGTGTTCTGGATTTTTTGTCACTATTATTTAACATTTTTACTAACTAAACAATCATAAAAAAAGCCTCAAGCCATGTTAACATGCTCACAAAGACATTCTGTAACATTACGTCACGTTACACAGGACTTTCACCCAGCAGACCGCTGCTCGTGTCCCGGGTGAATCCAAAAGTCAACATTGACTTATTTTGAGTGACTTAACATTCCTATGTTGCTTCGTTGTCTATGTTACTGGACTTTATGGAATGTTATGGAATGTTTCTGTGTCAAGTATGTAACATAATCTAATTAACTATTTAATAAGAGCCACTTAGAGCACAATAGACTGAAATGTAGGGCCACGGACTAAAGCTGCCGTATTTGACGAGAACGTGTTGCTTTAACTTGGTCCACTTAAGAGGAAATAGTTAGAAGGTAGTCTGTTCTGTACTTCTGCCGAGGTGCCAGCAGTTTAATATACCTCTAGCAAGGATGTCGTACTTAAAGAGGTTAAACTGTGTTTTTACCGGATGTACAAATTTAGCAACTTCCAGCGAGTCAGAAACCAGTATTTCCTTTTCCCCTGGGGATAACGTTATTGGAACATTGTCCAACAGGCCGTGAAGGACTTTAAGGCGTAATTGCCCTTCTGGGATACATTACCTCTTTTAAGTTACATAAAAAAATATTGAGTGCATAAACAAAGTGTCCCAAGAAAGTTTAAACCTCATGCTTCAGTGTCTGAATGGAGTATTGAACTGTGGATCCTCCTGATGCCGTGGTTCAGGTGTCTCTCATCATGGGTTCGATGAGCCGCCCGCTGGGTGGTGTTTTCTGTTGGTTGTCTTTTAAAACAGCAGCGAGTCGGGGGAGGGGGACGCAGGCCGAGAGGAAATCAATGTCACGTAACTTTCCAGCCACTGAAGAGGACACAGTCAAGAGTCTCTCTCGTCCCCTCTTTGCTAACATTGACGTTGTTGTTGCCGCTTTCCCGTATTAGCAGGCTGGAAGAATAGACGGATGCTGACTGAAGGGCAGTGGGTGGGCGGCTCGAGGTGCAGTGTGAAAGAAGAAGCGGCAGAGATTATTATAGACTCATTGCGGACCGACTTCCCCTCGTTGCCGACTCTGATGGCTGAAGCAGGCGGGAAGTATTTTTAGTTGGAAAGCCGTGCCGAGCTGGAGACACGCAGGCGCTGCCAACTCGTGTACGCGCACACAAACGCGTACATATACCTGGTTTGTGAGGACCCCGCAGGTCCAAACTGTAACCTTCCTTCTTTGGAGAACTTTCCTCATCTTTGTGAAGACGATCTGCAGAAGTGAAACATATTTTTCTCCACAGTATTTATCTGATTAACTGATGAGGCTTCAGATTGCATGTTTGTGTGTCGGACAACCCGAAAACCTAAATATATTCACTTTGCAAAGCTATAAAATAGAAAAATGTAAGTAAAAGCAAATATTTTAGATTAATCTTTGGATTAAACAATTAATGAATAATTTTATTGAACAACAATTTATTGAACAATTAATATGATTAATACAATTATCTGAGCAGTTGGTTTTTTATTCTTTTGTCAAGTTATTTTCATTTCATTTATTTTTTGTCAGAGACAATGTGCATTAACAGAAACAAATATATAGATACTGTGAAAGGATACAAATGTAATGAAATAATAATACAATTTATGATAGAGTACATTTCTGAGTTAATCAACTAATTGTTTAACCACATTGAGAGACAAGTTTACAGTTGAACTATTCATTATTTTAATTATTTGGAAAACTTTTGACCTAAACTGGTGTAAACAGGTCTTTCTTATCTGCCTCCTGGTTGAACTTTGTCCTTTTGTAGATTAACAGTTTGTCGTCATGAATTTGTTATCAATCTGGTACTTTGTTTACAGCTTACAAACTGGGATAGTGGCACTTTAAAAAAAGAAAAAGCACGAGCAAATCTCTTAATACTCATGAAAGCGGTGAGCTGCCAGTCTCTTTAGGCTGACAGCCCTCATTAAAGCACAAAGTCCTGCTTCTATCACGATCACACGTCATCCTCAGGTGTTCACATTTAAATAAAACGGTCACCTTTCGTTCATTAACGCTTTAAACTTGAGGAACGATAAAGTACGACTCCATCCTGAAATCAAAGACATAACATCTTATGGAGCTTCTTGTCAGATGTTGACATATAACCACTTATCACTTATGAATCCAAACATGTTGAGTATTCAAAGAACTCTTGAGGGGGATCATTACAACACATCAGTTGAATCCAACTTTTCATGCAGGATTTTTCACTTTTGAACAGATTTAAATCTACGGAGAGAGATTTAAATGGCGGATGCATGTTCCAGCTCAACACTGCAGAGCACCAGTGTGCCGTGAGAGATCCTCAGGTGTGCCGTGGGAAAATGTCCACGCTCACTTAATCGGTCCAAAAAAATTCATTAGAAAGAAACAAATGTAGGTTTTTAAGAACTCCTGTTTCTAAAGCAAATTGGCCTTCTTTGTTTAATCCCTAGACATGTAAATAGTGTTTTTATCGATGTTGAATCAAATGTTTACTTAACCAAAGACAAGAAGAAGTTATACAAACACACAGTTTTCTCTAAGGTGAAAGAATGTTCCTCTCCGGTTCTTCCTGTTGATATTTTGGAGATGCAGCATCACACCTACACGGAGACTCAAACAGGTCAGCAGTTACATCAACATGAAGAAGTCGAGCTCTGGCTGTAAAACCGCAACAAAATGATGTAAGATTCTCACGAGGAGGAGTTGTGCTGCTGATGCTCCGTCACGTTGCAGCAGAGGTGGTGTGAGAAGTGTCTGTTTGAGGTGGTGGAGAAAACAAACCCACGGGGTCCTGAAGACACCTGCTGTCACCGAGGAGCCCGGCAGCTCACAGCGGGCGTCTGCAGGCGCCGCGGCGGCTCAGAGAAGGTCTAATCCGGGCTGACCTTTCTGCGTGGCGTGCATGTTGCCACGGCCGGGCCAAGCTGACAGAGCCCTGGAGGAAGCTGTGCACCGTGGAGTCAGTGGGGGGGCGGGGGGGGGGCGGGGGGGTATAAACACTCTGCATGTTGGCACGGAGAGAGGGGGGGGAGGAGGAGGAAGAATGGAAAGCTGGAGTGTCAGAGCATTAATTTAACAGCGAAGATAGATGTCAGAAGTCGACCAAGTTTGGCGTTTTGGCGCCATTTCTGCAACCTGAGGTGACACATGAGGGTGGAGCTAAGTAACAACCAAATGCTGAATAAGACATTTTAGGCAACAAAAATGTTAGTTAACCTTCATCAAGGTATCCTCATACAACGGTTTGTATGGTGTCCTACGAAAAGTCCTCATTTTTTTGTGCGTTTTCCAACAAAAGTCCAGCAACACCTGTTATTTCCACTTATATCCCACTGATAGTTTATATTTAATTTCTTTCACGAGTCTAAACAAATGGCTATTAAATCAAATGTACTTTGTGATTCAGTTTGACGTTTATCCTCGTGTTTCAAATGTTTCAGGATTAAAAAAAAGCCCCTTTGACTGCTTTTTTGGTGGAAAGTGACAATTGAAAACTCAACTGAAGCGCGGTGCTCCCCCCCCCCCGCGGACACGTAATCTCTGTCCCTACTTCGCTCTGTTGGGATAAACAGGTGCTTATGAGGCTGTGATTTTACACGCATTGCTCGCTCTTGACTCATGCTCCTTTCATCTGTGTTGCTCTGTCCTGTGGCTGCTTAATTTGGAGGCATTTACATACGAGCTGGGAACCTGTCCGAGTCCCAGGGGAGGGGGGGGGGGGGGGGCCTTTGAAGCTGTGGCTGCAGAGAGAGAGAGAGAGAGAGAGGCAGGGAGGGCTGGCTGGGTTTGTGGCCTCAGAGGGAGGACGGTTTCAGAACCTAAGCTGAGGCGACGGTGCGTTCATGTCCTCCTCAGTCTCGGGTAAAAACCAGACCCGGTTGAGTCAAGACGAGGCAGCATCCGCATTCTCTCTAGTGTCCACCAGGGGGCGACTCCTCTGGTTGTATAGAAGTCTATGAGAAAATGACTCTACTTCTCTCTTGATTTATTACCTCAGTAAACATTGTAAACATGAGTTTATGGTCTCAACCTCTAGTTTCAAGTCTTCTTCAATACAGCATGATGTTCATTTAGTAGATGATGGTTGTTGGCGCCAGGACTGCTTCTCTACTTCTACGTATCAAAAGTGGTTTTTTTCTTGAATATAAAATCCGCTGTTGTAGTTTTGTTTGATGGTTGTAAAACATTTACAGCTACGTTCATCAGAATGTGTACAGAAACTTCTCTACTGCGGCATAAATGACTTTTTTTGCCGTTCGTAGGTCTGTTTCATTCATCTGTATGCAGGCAAAGCCTTGCTGGAAGAATGTTAAAGACTTAAAGACGGAGCAGAAAGATGCTGAATAGTGCAAACGACAGTCAGGAAACTGAAGTACATGAATATCAGTCCTCCGATATAAACTGAGGAGGAGCTTCAGGTCTGTTACTGAGGGTGAAAACGAGGTCAAAAGTGGACCAATGGAGCTGGTTTGCAGCTGAAGATGGAGATGTTGAGGCTGAAAGCGAGCGTCAGGATGGAGGTGAAGGCTGATCTGAGAGCAGCTCCCGCTTTATTACGCCTTCCAAATCGGAAGATCAGCGGTTCGTTCCTCGGCACCTCGGTCTTTGAAGGTTTGATCATTTATTTTCTGCTCTTGGTTTGCTTTACTGGCCAACCTGGAAACACAAATCTTTATTTCAGGTTTAGGTTGAAGGAGACGGGTTTACTTCCTGTTGGTGTTTTAAAGGAAAAAGTATGGATTGTGTATCGAACTGTGTTTGTCTTCTCAGTTTCTGCGGAGACCTTTTATTGTTTCCTCTTGAGCTTACAGCTTCGTAACGCACACAAAATGTCATTTATAAATAATTTTGATGGATGCTGAAGTGTCCAAACTGCATTCTGAGCCACACTTCAACATCCATCAAAATTATTTATAAATGACATTTTGTCAAAGCTCAAGCTTTTTCTTTTTTTTTTTAAATCAAAGTGCTCACAAATAATGAGAAATCAACTTTATAATAGAAACGTACATTTATAAAAAACAGGAAAGGAAAGTAAACAAAATAAAGCTTCTGGTAGAGATGAGAGCATCTTAGCACCTTCACCTTTTAAACTCTGTTTATAGAGACATTCTGTCCTCACCTTTCACAATAAAAGCCTTCAACATATACACACTTTAACAGCCATTGGCATCTTGGCTTTGTGCAACCAGTGAACAGGAAGTGACCATATCTGGACTGAGGAGGAGTGACGTAGAGACGCCGTATACGTCTCTGGTGTCGACCTGTCAATCACTGTGTAGCCCCGCCCTAAAGCATCCCCTGCTTTATGGTCTGTTTGACTCTAAATGGACCATAATTTACTAAATGAACATCATGCTGTATTGAAGAAGACTTGAAACTAGAGATTGAGACCATAAACTCATGTTTACAATGTTTACTGAGGTAATAAATCAAGAGAGAAGTAGAGTAATTTTCTCATAGACTTCTATACAACCAGAGGAGTCGCCCCCTGGTGGACACTAGAGAGAATGCAGCTTTAAGACATGAAGGATCGGATTCACTTTTCTGAACCAGAATGAACCGCCTGAATCCCTGTTGGTTGATCCTCTGCCTGCACACATCTATTCAAACCTTTTATTGACAAAGTGCTGCAACTGTTGCAAATTAGCATCGCTGCAGGTATAAATAGTTATGAATATTCACACCATTTACTCGTTACCTTCGGTGTATTGGCCTTTTACAATGTGTATGTGCAGAACTAGAAGGGGGCGGAGCGTAGGGAACGTAATTTGTTGGCCAACTTCACTTTTTACACAACAGAAAGCAGTTTTACCTGGAATGTAATACTCATCCTCTACCCACCCCTCTCTTCTCCCTTTTCCTTGCACCATATAAAACCTCCCCACATCTCACCTCCTTCCTTCTCTGTCTCCTCCCCTCCCTCCTTCCTCCCCTCAGGGCATGAGCAGTCTGTTCAGCTCCCTGAAGGTGGTCCGCCTGCTGCGTCTGGGCCGGGTCGCCAGGAAACTGGACCACTACCTGGAGTACGGTGCTGCCGTTCTGGTGCTGCTGGTCTGCGTGTTCGGACTGGTGGCTCACTGGCTCGCCTGCATCTGGTAAACAGTTTAGGGATCTCTCATTTCCTCACAGTTCAGCACCAATTCAAAAGTGCCTGCTGGGAGTTTACCCGTCCTCCTAACTGTTCCTAATTGGTTCTGTATGCTAATCATTGCTTCCCTCCCCCCCCCCCCCCCCCCGCCCACCTGTACTGTACATTACAAAACATCTGCTGCTGCTTTGTTGAGTTTCCTTCATATAACATTGAGTAATATGCTGATTTGTTTCTGTCCTACAGCAAACACCATTTTTCAAATCCTTCCTTTATTGCACAATACTCGCCAACATTAAACGGCAACAACAACATTTAGACACATTCCTGCTCCATTGAAGGTCATTTTTGAAGTTTTACTTAATTTAATATCTCCAAAGCTGCATTGACTTTTCCTATTTAGATAAAAGTGAATAAAGTGAGTTGCCTTGCTGACTGAATATGAGCCTCGACAGACCAAAGTGAGGCTTTAAATGTTGTTTGTGCTCCTCAGTCTGCTCTTACATGAATGATTAATGGTTTTAATAACCGTATTTATGGTTTGATTAAGTAACCCGGCATTCTATTTAGTATGAAGCTCTGCTGTCTTGTACTCAGATTGAGACGTTTTCCTCAACAGGTACAGCATCGGAGACTACGAGGTCATCGACAAGGCCACCAACACCATCAAGGGGGACAGCTGGCTCTACCAGCTGGCCCTCAGCCTCGGATCGCCTTACCGCTACAACGCCAGCGGCTTGGGCCGGTGGGAGGGCGGCCCCGGCAAGGACTCCCTGTACATCACCTCGCTGTATTTCACCATGACCAGCCTGACCACCATCGGCTTCGGCAACATCGCCCCCACCAGCGACGGGGAGAAGATCTTCTCTGTGGCCATGATGATGGTGGGATGTAAGTAGGAGATACTCGGCCGTGTCGGCAGAGCCGGGCGGTATCTGCTGTTGTGGTTTCGGTCATTTCTGAGAGTGAAATGGCTCAGATTTTCATTTTCTCTACTTGCTTGCAATGTGTTGTACACAGATATAAACACCACTGAGAGAGCTGCTCTTAGGGAATGCTGTTTCTATGAGTTTTTATGATGTATTGACGTTTTAAAGCGATGTGATGTGTGAAGGTTTTACCACGTTAGTTGGTGTGGTCTGAGTAAGGTGCCGTCGGTTGGTCAGTCCAACACTCCAAGATGTAGTTTCAACCCAGTCGCCAGAAACAAATTCTACGTGCGATGCATTGAATGTTGATGTGTCTGAACCAAAAATTGTCGTAGGTGTTGCTACAAACACTGTATGAGGACCGTCTGGTTTGACATTTGAAGTTTGACATTTAGCGTTTTCCGTGGTTTTGCAGAAACGTAGAATGCGGTGGAGTCCTTCTGGTTCCGGCGACTCTGTGACGTTTCATCTTGATTTCAGGCCAAATCTTCACCTCGTACACACTGAATTAGTATACTACTAACATTACAAACAGTGCGTTTGTTTTGCAGTATATCAGTACCCTAAAAATAAAGTAAAAACAAATGCTGTTTGGTTAGTTATTGTTGGGTTTAATGGCCGCTGAAGCCACAGGGCCACTGGCAGGGTTTAATGTGATGGTTCCCATCACCACCACTATCTAATATCCACTACTGCTCTAAGACCTCTTTAATCTATCTGGTCCCCTGAAAAAATCCCGTTGCCATTAAGAAGCGTGAAACGACTTCAAACTATTATTTCATTGTTGATCTCTCTTTATGGAAACAAATTGCAGTGGGTTTAATGCAGAGTGTGAACTGGGAGAATAGTTCATTTGTCTTTACAGAGTTCAGAGGATGCAGACAGATCTGCACAGCAGGCGACACCACGCTGATGATGAAAGCTGCAGAAAACTGAGCACAGTAACACAAGAGAGCATGTGACACGTATGATTAATGGCAAACTGGGATCCCTGTGGTTAATGTGGGGAATCATCCGAACAAATTGAGGAGCGACAACATATTTATGCTTGAGAGTAAGTGGGGACATTATATGTGTGTGTGTGTATATATATAGTATATATGTGTATATGTATATGTACAGATGTAAAAGAGATGGATTTTACTCATCGGACAACAATACTCTTTATCTTGTATGCAGAATTCTACTTCATGTCCACCAGGGGGCGACTCCTCTGGTTGTATAGAAGTCTATGAGAAAATGACTCTACTTCTCTCTTGATTTATTACCTCAGTAAACATTGTAAACCTGAGTTTATGGTCTCAATCTCTAGTTTCAAGTCTTCTTCAACACAGCATGATGTTCATTTAGTAAATGATGGTCCATTTAGAGTCAAATAGACCATAAAGCAGGGTATGCTTTAGGGGCGGGGCTACACGGTGATTGACAGGTCTCTCTACCAGAGATGTATACGGCGTCTCTACGTCACTCCTCCTCAGTCCAGATATGGTCACTTCCTGTTCACTGGTTGCAAAAAAACAAGATGGCGACGGCCAAAATGCCAAACTCGAGGCTTCAAGGATGAACTAATTTAGAATTTGGTGCTCAAAGGTCGCTGTGACCTCATATAAAACATTTGTGACCATAACTTAAAAAGTTGATATGCTAATTATGACCATTTTTGCACAAATGTCTAACAGGATGACATGATGACAGTGATGACATTTTGGACAGACATGGATGGAAACTGCAACTTGACTGGTTGGCAGATAAATATAACCATGAGGCGATTATTCTAGTCTTCCAATAACCATAATCCTTTTTTGTAACTTTAACCATACCTTAGTTGCAATGTGCACACACAATATTGAGGATGGCTTTCCTTCCTTTCCTTACTTTAGGACTAGCGAATGATCCACCACCAGATGTGTTGCATCAAATGGAAATGGTTGCAGCAGGAATCCCAGTAGACACTTCACAGAGAACACAGAACTCTTTGCAGGTAGAACATTGTTCAAGACAACACCAACTTTCCTACCTGGTCCAGTCTTGTTTACAGCAGAGCTCAGAGGCACGAAAGTGATGAAAGATTTTCTAGCTACGGGCGAGTGAAACTTGCTTTTTTTTTTGAGAGGTCAGAAGAATATGTGATTACAAACTGGTTTCTCCAACAAACCGGGTCACTTAGAGTTCATGTAAACATACTGATTGTTAAATAAATAGCTGTTCGTATTGGTGAAGACGTGTTTTAGACGGTGTACTCACTCCATACAGTTTCTATTAGTTCTTGTAATTGATATTTTGTAGATGCTAACAGTGCTTCTCAAGTATTCTCATGGTTTAAGATATTTAAGCAGCTTCCAGTGGGAGAAGAAAGTTGTTGAATAATACCCATGTTCATGGATTTAACAGTGTTTGTTCTGTTTCATATCTTGTGGTTTTACGATCTTTAAGGATTAAACCCTTCCAGCTGTTTTGGGAGATTTGTTTTTCCCAAGGATGTCTCACAGAAGCCTTCTTCTTTCTGGAGGTCTTGCTGTCCCTGGCCTGAAGGAGCTTTTGTAACGATGTCTGTATCCTGCAGGAAAAGTAACTTTCAGGGAATCAATTATTAAACTCTATGCACAGTCTGCAAAACTGAGAGTACAGACGAGTCGTTGCCCTGGAGGCTTTAATGGAGAATAAGAAACGGAACAGACGTGTTAATCTGTTGGCATTAAGGTGAAACAGATGTACAGTATGCAGCCAGCAATTACATTTGATTAAATAATAGAAAATGGACAGATTTCTAAACGATTTCATTCAGACGATTTCCTCAAAAATAACAAGTGAAATGTCTCCTGATGTGCAAATTCTTTGGTGGAATCACTGTCCGTTGCATTTTCTTCCTAGAAGCTTCCAGCCTTCAGGCCGAAGCTGCTGTACATAATTCAACACATTCTGTATGCTTGAACGATCATGAGGTTTTATCTCATCGTGCAAATAAGTTGCACACACGCAGGCTGCTCATATGGAACCACTTTAGAGTTCTTGTTTTCTGCTCAATAATAGAAATGATTCCTAGAAATCTGTGTTACACCACAAGAACAGGACAAGTGTTTATTGTCAGAATTGTGCAGCTTTTAATATAAAGGCTGAAGATGGGGATGTTCTTCATGGATGTTATAGTATCAACCAAAACCACGACTTCCAGCACTCGACCCACAACGTCTTCAAGTACTCTCAACGTGGCAGTTTAAGCTTAAACAACTTCCAACCCTGGTCAGGTTTTGCACGGTAGAAACAAAAGTAGTCCTCATTTCAGCGGCTGATGTGGATGCAAAACAAAGTCTAGGATTAGTGCAGAGGGCAAGAGTTGAGGTTTCAGATCGCTAACATATTTTCTGCTGCTGGAGGTCCATCACATTGTGTGCAAGACGTGCAAACCGAACATCTTGTGAGTCCAGAAGCAGAAGGCACTCAGCCAATGCTTCTTTTTTTTAATAAAGTGTGATCATCATCTCTCCTTAAAGTGTTTGGCAGGAAACACCAGTGCTTTTTATATTGTACAAATCTTCAAGCCAATGTTTCAGTTTGCCAGAACTCCAGAGGACTCTTCCCTCAGAAAGTCTTATGATTCAGTCTCTTGGTGAGAGCGGGCGTTTTTTAAAAGAAATGAACAAATCTCCTTTTGGGAACAACAGTGTTTTATTGTGTCTTTGTCTCGGTCCGATCTGCACTGGGGGTTAGTATCGGGGAAGGGGGGGGTGTGTGCAAGCCAGACCCTCCCCGGGCCATCTTCCATATTGTTTGTTCCTGGCAGCGGGACAGCAAACAGCCTCAGCTCGGCTCGTCAACAATACAGAGACACGATACGCTCTGGCTGTGACTGATAGTCTTCTTGGCGTGGCAGACCATCAACACAGGCTGTGTGGGCAGTTTCATGATCTCAGGCAGACAGACAGACGGCGGGCATTCATTTTGGTTTCCAGAGTATGACAACACGAATGATCAGCGACACGGCGTTGTAGAGCTGCAGTGAGAGAAAAGAGCATTTGGTGCCACTAATTAGGAAATATTACAGCTGTGTTAATGGTTAATACATCATTTACTGCTGCTAGATTATCTACTAGTACAAAACACCCCAGTCTTTGTTGCATTGTGGGTAATGTAGGCTTTGAGAAGAATGTGTGGAATACAAAAGAAGATCTCTCTGGTTCGGCTGCATTGATTTTGGTCAAATGCTGGACGTCAGGTCTTGCCTGACACGGATGTCTCGTCTTGAGGGGGAAATGGCCGACAGCTCGGTCCTGGCGAGCCCTGATTGGCCCCCGTGGTTGATTGCGGTAAAGCATCGACGTAGCTGAACTAAATCAGTTAATGCTTTTCATGTGAGGTCGTTTTATCTCCATCCTTAGAATACAGGCCGACTATAGATTAGGCTCAGGTTTTCAATGCTCAGTTTTCTTCAGGGTTGAGGGGACGTATGTCTCCATCAGCTTTTTAACTGAAGGAGTGTTTCTGCTTTTTCTGAGGCAGGCCGACTTCCCTGCTTCTTGTTTTTCCTTTCTCTCTCTTCTTCTGTGACAGACTCTCCATCTTGACTTTCAGTAACCAACCAGCAGGAAAACAACAACAACCATGTGATGTGACAATACCGACATGAAATATCCATTACTGTAGTTTAGGGGTGCAAACGGCTCAGTGGCCTCACAGTATCTGCTGAAAAGCCCCAAAAAAAAGAGACGTAAGAAAACAAGTATAATAAATAATTCATCACACTATAATAAATAAGTAAAAAACATTAAAACAACAAAAACTAGAATGTGATATAATCGGACTGATTGGTTGTACAGACTCTTAAATCTCTTACCTCTCAGACTTTAGTGTTTGTAGCAAAACACTAATTTACAACATCTGAATAGAATAAAAGAAAAACATCCACAAATAAATGCAGAAGAATACTAGGGATGCACCGACCCACCGCTCTCTCAAGACCAACACCAGGGTTTGGGTTTCCCCCGATACCTATCGAGTACCGATCAGAGTTTGATCAAGAAGCTGCAGCCTCACTGTGTGGAGGTGACCGGGATCATTCTTCAGTGTGTATAAGGCAACACCAGGCTTGACTTGAATACTGCTTTCCTAACTTTGTAAAGCAAAATGTGACCAATAAATACAGAGACGTATAATATAATGGATCTGTGCATAGTTTCTGACACCCAATCAAGTTATTTGTGTCGGTATCGGACAGATATCGATATCTGTATCTGTGCATCTCTAGATATATATACACAAAAATACATTCACAGAATATAATATTGAGCGAGATTTTTCACTCTTTCTTTGATTTCTGGAATTTGGATCATCTACTGCAAGTGTCTGGTATATTTTTAGTTTTGGTAAAAGGTTTGCATGATGTTTGTCCTGCAGCTTTGTTAGAAAATGTAACGTTTGTGTAGCAGAAGTGTTTGTATTTTATTATTTTATTTATCAGAGCAGAGCTGGTGAGCGTGTCACCGTCCCGGTGTCTCCGTCTGACAGAGCGTCCTTCTGTCCCGTCAGTCAGTCATCTCGTACAATCGACCCAGACTGAACCACACTGACATCTGACTGACTCTTGTTAGTGCGACTCCGTCCCTCCCTCTGTCCGTCCCTCCCAGCTGTCCTCCCACATGTCTCACACCTCGTTTGTCACGAGACGGTTCAGGATTAATGGGCCACTTAACCGAATCAGCCGCCATCAGCAGAGACCTGAATGGCTTTTTCTGAACCAGAACACGTCTCCCTGTTCTGAGGAACACTATCGCGTTCAACTCACAAGCAATCACTCAGACACACACACACACACACACACACACACACACACACACACACACACACACACACACACACACACACACACACACACACACACACACACACACACACACACACACACACACACACACTTCTGAACAAAGCTCAGAAATACACCAGATACACACAAACACACACTGTACCAGCACAAAACACACACTCATAAAGTGCACTGCACAAATACACACACATAAACACAACGTGCACTGCACAATACATACACGTAAACACAACGTGCACTGCACAATACACACGTAAACACAACGTGCACTGCACAATACACACGTAAACACAAAGTGCACTACACAATACACACGTAAACACAACGTGCACTGCACAATACACACGCGTAAACACAACGTGCACTGCACAATACACACGTAAACACAAAGTGCACTGCACAATACACACATAAACACAACGTGCACTGCACAATACACACGTAAACACAAAGTGCACTACACAATACACACGTAAACACAACGTGCACTGCACAATACACACGTAAACACAAAGTGCACTACACAATACACACGTAAACACAACGTGCACTGCACAATACACACACGTAAACACAACGTGCACTGCACAATACACACGTAAACACAACGTGCACTGCACAATACACACACGTAAACACAACGTGCACTGCACAATACACACGTAAACACAACGTGCACTGCACAATACACACACGTAAACACAACGTGCACTGCACAATACACACACGTAAACACAACGTGCACTGCACAATACACACGTAAACACAACGTGCACTGTACAATACACACACGTAAACACAACGTGCACTGCACAATACACACACGTAAACACAACGTGCACTGCACAATACACACAAAGTACACTGCACAATACACACACACATTAACACACAGCGCTACACACTGACACACAGTTAATGTATAGAGCCATACAACTTTGATGAAGCACCATTAAAGAGTGATTAGCATAATAACCCATTCAAATTTCCATATCATTCCAGCATTAGCATGTAGTGGTAGCATCTTTTTGTCATCTCGTGTTCACACCTTCAACACGCAGGATTTCAACCTATCATGGGATTATAAAACACCTTTTAAACATCAGTAATATTTACAGTTAAATGTTTCCCTCAAACAGAACAATAACTCATCCATCTGTGCTGACTGAATATCTTTATTCACACACAGATAACAGAGCTCTCCTCCTCAGCTCTCAGCTGTTTTCCAAATTAAACAGACACAGAAAACATTAATAACTGTGGAAAATCAATCTTTAATTGTTACCAATTATCACTATTGTGCCGGTAAAAACCACTTGGCTGTGTCTCTCAGACGTTCTCCCGTCTAAACATGAAGTGTGATTGAATACTTGACGACAGTTAAAGCATGACATCCGCTCTGTTGCACTCGTCGGATGTAAAGAGTCTCTAAAACATTCATGGGGCAGCAGCAGCAGCAGCAGCAGCGATGTAATGTGAAGGGACGCTGTTCTCTTTAGTATTTCTGTGCTGATGTAAAGTCAGCAACACTAAAAAGCCGAAGGCACAAAGAAGCAGTTGTTCAGCCGCCGTGCTCCGGCTCATGCGGCGCTATTGAAGCACACAAATGTACTGAACTGTAGCTTGTAATAATACAGTAGGTCGTCCTGCTGGATGACTGCATCTATTCTGCATTAACCCTCTGAGCTCCAAACCCGCCGGCGGGATGGAAAAGCATGTTTCTCTTTCAACAATTGCCAAAACTACACCATTTATCACAGCCAGAAGCTGTACAAACCGCCATAGTTGTCAGATTTTCATCTTTCCGACGATCCACAAACACGCTTCTGTCAGAAAACGCAACCGAAACGAAGCTTAAAATTGTGTTGTTTCATCTGGAACATTTTATTCTACATGTCTCATTTAAAATCTCGCCCTGAATAAATCTTTTGCTTTAACCAGATACTTTAAAAAACATTAAATTCTGAGCTCCTCAGCGCAGCTGTTGACAGTCATGTATTTATTGTCTATTCAGAGGCGTTTGAATGCTTTATTTCTAAGGTGGAGGAGCTTTTTTTAAGAGGAGCATGTCAGCTTCCTTTTTATTATAAATAAAAAAAAACCTTCCCCAGTATTAACCCGACAACATGTTAATTCTTCGGAGCAGATGAAAGAGCGTCTCTCTTCTTTGTGAGCTGTAACATGCATTTAAGGAATAACGGTGATTGCTATCTGAACAGCCTTGTGTAAGACGTTTCTATGAAACTCAAGCTCTTCTGTCTGATTCCTATAATCTTCCCGCTCCGGCTGACACGCCGCCTGTTAGTGCATTCTTGTTCTTGACACTAACATCAGCAAGCTGAAAAGGTTACGGCTGAAATATATGAATTTTAAAATGTATTCAAGCCTCGTCAGTGTTGACCTCAGTACTCGTAGTTTTCCTCAGAATATAATTGGCTGACGGAGGTAATTCCTTTTCTGAACTCGATGACCGTTTTTTTTTCTTTCGCAGCGTAAAAAAAAGCCCCCAAAGTCATTGAAGATGTCGGTGCAGAAGTGTTTTTCGTGATACAGAAGGGAAATGTGTGAAGATAATTTAATAGGACAGCTGGACCACAGAGGTGAGGCCAGTTAAAGCCACACAGCGATGGGAAAGAGATGCAGGTGAAGAGAGACGTCCACGATTAGAACGAGCATTTGTCTTATTTCTTAATGACACTGGAGTATAAACTGCCATTGTTGTGAGGCACTTTCATGTTATGTTCCATTGATGAAGAAGAGAGTTCCTAGTAGATAGTGACAACAGGGGGTCTCATCCAGCGTTCACACTGTAAAAAATGATGGGTCGTAACTCGTAGGTATGCCATGAACGATGTTCTCCTCAACCTATCAAAGTACTTTTGTTTCCTTAACCTAACTAAGTAGTTTCATGTGAAGACAGACGTTTATTTGAAAAAGACTGTATTCACGTAACCAGCGAAAATTGACACGAGTTGCTGGACTTTTGTAGGAAAATGCACGAAAAGTTAGTAACTTTTTTTAATAAGATATACAAACCGTTTTATGACGATCCATTGAAGATGATTTAAACCTGATGAGTAATCTTCATTTCACTTCTTGTGATGGAAACACCATTTTGAGACTCAACACCAAACTAAAAAGACAAAAGGTAAAATGGGTGAGGCAGCGCCAGAAGGGGGATGGTAGTTTTAAGAAAACGAGGCTCACTTGACAGGCTGCACCTCGCAGGGAATTCTGGGTATTACCTGGGTTTAAAAGGGCTCGGCGGGCGCCGGTGATGGAGCGCAGCGAGGCGGAAGGATGCGGCCGATTTTGCCCGGGGATCCCCGGCTTGACGGCCCTGTATGCTAAGAGGAAGAGACTCACCAGACTCAGCATGGGGAGGAAGAAAGAAAGAAAGAAAGGGGGGACGGGAGAGGGAAGGGAAGAGAGAGCAGGGAGCCGGGGGGAGAAAAGATCTCCTCTTTGTGACGCTCTCGCCCTTGGCCAAGTATTTATCCGACTTAAAACCCCGCCTGACGCTAAAAGCGAGGACCCTCCTGGAGCCGAGGACCCTCCTGGAGCCAAGGAGCTGCTTCCACACAATCCCCAAGACGAGTTTGGGTTTCACTGAGTGGATTGGAAGTCCTCCTCCTGACCCCCCACCCCCACCCCCTCCACTGCAGCAACACTTATCCAACTCTCCACAGAGGCCTGAGGAGGGGAGGAAAAGGGGAGAAGGAAGGTTTGATGAAAATGATGCCGGGAGGAAGGGGGTAAGATGCTGGAGCTGGAGGGAAGGAGAGGACGAGAACTACAATAAAAAAGAAGTGGATAAGGGAAGGAAGGAAGGAAGCAGCTCAGGGTGTCTCCCCTCTGGCCCCTCGGCTGAGATGCCCTGATTAGTTTGGAAAGAAGGAGAGAAACAATGGGGATGGTGGAGGAGAGAGGGAGAGCTCTGTATTGTCTTGTTGGATGCCTTGGGAGGTTGTACTGTGTGTGGCCTCTCTCTCTCTCTCTCTCTCTCTCTCTCTCTCTCTCTCGCTCTCTCTTTCTTTCTCTGACAGCAACAACAACGAGGCGATTAGTCCACTAATCCATAAAAGCCATCTCTCTCTCTCTCTCTCTCTCTCTCTCTCTCTCTCTCTCTCTCTCTGTTTCTCTTCTATCCTGTTCTGTCTTTCTGTCTCATTATCGTCTCTCTCTCTCTCCTTTTCTCTCACTTTCTGCGATGCCCTCTCACTATCCCTCCCACGTTTATTTTCTGAGGCATTCCCTCATTATATCAACCCTCTCGCTTCCCTTTTCTCTCTTAAATTCCTCTGACTCATCAGGTTCAGCATTAGGCTGTGAACACTAAGTAGCCCAATCCTGGGGACGATGTGCTCACTGATCAGATCAATTACTTCACCTCCTCCTCCTCGTCCTCCTCCTCCTCCTCCTCCTCGGAGGTCTCTCTCCCGTTTGTGGTTTTGTTACTTTGCAGGATAAACTACCGATCAGAATTCAGTAAGATTCAGTAGAAAGTTCAGTCATGTGTTGAGGAAAAACTCACCAGGTTTCCATTTATCGACTCCATGTTTTTACTCATAACTCCTGAACTGTAGGAAGCAAATGTACATGTTCTTAACTCACTGACTCTGTTGATTCACAGGAATGATGGTAGCTGCTTGTCATACAGAGTACTTGTGGTATTTGGACATACATGTGTGTAAAAGTTTGCTGTTCTCTGAGTTTTATTTTGGAATATTTGGTCCTCTTGAGTCTCTTTTTTTTTTTTCCGAGGATGTTTTTCAGCAGTGCCCTGCTTCATATTCATACTCGTCCTCTCATTTCCTCCCGGGAGCTGCCCACTTCAACGACAGTATCGTGTCCTACCTCTGTTGATGGACATCTCAGCAGCAGCTTCAGAGGTTAACCAGAGTGTTGTTTGTTTATACAAATCCACCCATATTTCCCCAGCTCGTCCAGGGATTATAGTCGCAGTGACCTTCTGTCTTCCTTTCCTTCTTTTAAAACTTCGTCAGCCTCCTTCGTGCCTCGACACTGTAAGTGCACGACTGGCTGCAGTCGTCTGTCTGTCCTCTGGAGGTTGCATTACCGGTCACGGCCTCGCAGTCGTCTCCTCTTCAATCACAACGCCGTCCTCTCCTCAGCATCTTTCAGAAAGTCACGGCGTTACTCGTGACAGAATGCTAAACATGGCGGAGGGAGAGCGCCGGACACCTTGGCGCCGTGAATAATAGATGTGAAGGAGACAAGTGTAATTTTCTTGCTTTTCCTTGCAGTGTTTTCACCACAAGGTCTTTTGAGCAAAGTGGCTCGGTGAACACGGGTTCTTGTCACCGAGATGCTGCAGACGATGTTTGGTTAAATCTGCTACATGTGCAGCCGACGCAGTCGTTGATTTTAGAGGAAGAAACCAGTGTGTCAGCTCTTAGTATCCCACAATGCATTGTTCAATAGTCGTCCCTCCTGAAATGGGATGCAGATAACCCTTGATTATCCACAGTGTTTGCTTTTTAACTGTGTGTTTGTGATGAATTTCCCACCTGAAGCTCCCAGACTTCCCTCTGACATGTGCGATCAGATCAGCTCACCACCTGTAGAAGAACCTCTGTTGGGGTTGGTAGTCGCCTGCAGAGGTGAGAGATGTAGATTGTGAAGGCATTTAACGCCCAACTGGAGATCCGTGTCGTGTTGAAGCCCATTTCCTGGAAGGATTGACTGACGCAACCTTTAGCGAACCCACCCCGGCTCTGTCTTACACCCGGACATGCTGATCTCACCACGGCAGGAAATTAACTCACACCCGCTGACAGATCACACTCGGCTGTTACTCTTCTACCTGTCGCATGCCGTGATCCTCCGACCGGAGGGAAGACATCAGCTGGATGGACAGATGTGCAGAGTGACGGTTCTCAGGGGAAGTCTGCTCTCCAGACGTTTAACGGCAGAGAGAAGGGAAACCTCAATCCTCTCTCACCTCCACCTGCATCAAAATGCATCAAAACACGGCTGAAAGGTTGTCAGTAAGAAGAGATGTTTTTGTACCAGACAATAGAAACATCTGCAAGTTTGGTTCCCGTAAATCAGTGCGACGTATATAAAGAAAAACCAAAGGGCAACTCGATCAAACAAACCTGGCTTCGCACCTCTGAGCTAATGTTTCCTGCAAATCAAAGGTTTTGTTTAGTGCTTCCTGGAGGTCCGGAAAGAAAAACTGGCAACGAGAGTTAATGGGAATCGATGCCGCTGTACGAGTTGCTGTAAGTCAACTTGCAGATATTGCAGCTTTTATCAACGGCGTATTTCTTGACAAATGATAACTGCAACAGCTTCTGTGTCAGCTGAAAGAAAAGACATTAATGAAGACAAAACCGCAGTTAAAAAAAGAAATGTCAGTGTATGATCGGACCGTGTCAGCAGGAAACCTCCCTTGATCACTTGCAGTGTGTCGCGCTCTTAGGTTTGTCGTGTGCAAAGCCCTCATTACAAAGATTTGATTGTTCGGCGATGAACCGATGTGGTCGGATGAGGCGGCCGTCACCATCTTCATGGGTTTGGCTCCTGGTTTATGCTCTCTGGGGGTCATTGCTCTGGCTTTGTTTGGTTTGTTTCTAACCCCCTCCTTTTTCTAGACTGCAAGCGCATCAGACTTTTATTTTCACTCTCACTTCTCACACAACAGATACGCTCTCGCTTGAATCGATGCAGAGCAGCTCTGTGCGTTGAACACAAAGCAACTGGAGCCAATAGTTCGTAGAGATGGAGTAGAGACGCGTGTCCAGAAGAAAAGAAGGAGAAACACTCCTACTTTTAAACATCATGAAGGACTTGGATACCAACAGGTTTTTTGGATACAAACAAATATCTTTTAGAGAAGGCGTGTAAAGGAATGTTGACGCAAAGAAGCAGAAAGGCACAAGTGGCTCCTGAACGTTTTAATATTCAGACGTGATAAACGAGGCGTTCGCATCGACCCGTCAAACACAGAAGAGAACGATGTTAACGTGAGATTCACTGGTGGTGAAGATGATGCACGGGGTCCTTTTACGTTCGTTTGAATATGCACGGCTGCATGTAAACGGGAATATTAATCTTCATTAAACAGGAAACATAAACAGGAATATTTAGTGCATGTAAACATAGTCGGTGATCTGAATCATATGTTACTTCTTGAACGCTTGTGGGCGAATTTGGACTGACATCCACCAGCGTCATCATCTACACCAAATTAAGGAATATCTTTAGAGCTTTAGAGGAATGTGTGTGAAGGAGGATCAACACCTAACTAAAACCAACACCTAACTAAAGCATCGCTGTGTGCTTGATTGTGTTTCTCTGGGCTTTTTTTACTGGTCTATATTTGCAGATCAGTGCACAGTATGTCTCTATATGTGTGTGTGTGTGTGTGTGTGTGTGTGTACAGTATGTGAGGGTACCAGAATATTAAAGCACATTCATTGGCATATGTTTGTGTGCGCTGTTAGTGGGAA
Source organism: Leptoclinus maculatus (assembly GCA_032191485.1). Classification (NCBI taxonomy): domain Eukaryota; kingdom Metazoa; phylum Chordata; class Actinopteri; order Perciformes; family Stichaeidae; genus Leptoclinus; species Leptoclinus maculatus. Next base: position 21,421,023 of record JAVDOI010000003.1, on the reverse strand, counting down.
AAAAACAACAACTAAAAATCATTACCAGCGATGAATTTCACAATTACAGCTGAGCCATAAATAATTGATATCAGTTTCATCTATTTTACGTTTTCTGTGTAAAACCACCCCAGGGGTTTAGTGTGTGTGTGTGTGTGTGTGTGTGTGTGTGTGTGTGTGTGGTGGTTCACAGCCCATTTTCCATAATTATCACCAGTTGTAATCGCGGTGAATCTCTTCCCGCTCCTTCATTTCTGAACCTCAATCGTTCCCACAGTGAAAAGCCTCTAAAGGAGGCAATCACTCCTATTTTTATGATCATTTTCTTGTAATTTCTGCTCTTGTAATATACGGCGGAGCAGAAAAAGTGTGTGGAGCCCACCGTCAGACGTATAGCGGTGGGGGATAATTGAATCAAGCAGGTGTGAGGAATGATAGATTGGTTGTCCTCAAGTATAATGGCTGACAGTGGGGGGGGGGGAAGTGGGCCAAACTGATTACCAACGAGTCTCAGAGTCTCTCTGTAACCTGTCTCGCACGCTGATCAGTCAGAAAGCCGCTTCACGGAGCAGAGGGTGTGAATAATGCCCTCAGATGTTTAGATCCCCCCCCCTCACATGTCTGCTAACCGGCGACCTCCGATCCTCCCCGAGCTAAAGTCAGATGTAACCGGGAGCTGGAAGGTCGATCAATGTCTGCAGCAGGCGTCATCTGATGCTCGCGCTCTGTAAAGGGCAGACCGGAGGCCGACTGACGGGCCGTCAAGGACTAATCAAAGTAACACTCTCTGCTCTGAAGGACTTTCACCCTGGAGACCGCTGTTTGTGTCAATGGTCACTTATTTGACCTTACGTTGGAGGTATCTGACTACGGAAGTTATGTTTCAATCTTTTTCCTGAAGAAGTCGTTCTGTTGCCTGAACAGGTTTCTGCCCTGCAGGCGCTCTGATCGCTCGTGTTGCTGGACATTTATTATTGGACAACGTGCGAAACATCATCGTATCCTCATGCAACGGTTCGTATGATATCATGCAAAAAGTTCAGCAACGCATGTCAACTTCTGCTCCTTACATAAATACAGTCTTTTCCAAATGAACGTCCGTCTTCACAGGAAACTCGGTTATGTTTAGGAAAAGATTGTGTTTTGGGTTAAAATGACTACAGAACTGCTGTTATTGAAGTACACGTTTCATTGAACATTGACGTCTCGTTTCACACGTGGAATGAACAGCCGTCCCTCTGGCTGAAGGATTCCTGCTTCTCGGATCCATCTAGCCGGTGATTGCTTTTTGCGGTCTTTATACTTCCTCGTTTGTGATCACGTGGATAACATACAAAATCATTTCAGTGGGATATCTAGAAATGACGGCGCATTATTTTCCGTAGCTTTTGCTACGAATGCTGGACGAGTTCAGCCTGGAGACATAACTTTGTGTGAGACATCATGTGATGCTAATCGGTCGTTTTTAGTCTCAGTCGATGAACATTTCTTTCGTTGATTAGTTGTTTTTACAACACATCTCTGGTAAACACAGGGTATAAAGTTATTCTTTGGTGTTATTCTTTGCAGAGAAACTCAATTTTACTGATCTGTCATTTAAATCCACTAATCGATGAGTCTGCAATATCGTGTGAGTGTGGAGGACGGAGGATACTTTGTACTGTTGGCATAGTTGTAGGTATCAGAAAAAGTGTGTGGAGCCCACCGTCAGACCACTTTCTCCATCACATGTGTTCCTGTGAGACCTCGTCCACCTCATGAAATATCCAAACCTAGCGGGGCTTTAAAGTGGGTTAGCTGATCTTTAAAACCTCCACTCTGTTCCTCATTTCATTTGTCCATATCTGACCGCGACCTTGTGACCCAGCATACAACAATCACTTTCCACAAACATTGACTGCTGTTCCACGGTCAACATCGGTCCAGCGGTGAGCACAACTGGCTCTCACGTGTTCCTCCTCAGCTAACAACCATCTGTTTACCAGCCGCTTGTGGTTCAGTATGAAATGGTCCTCCGTGACTTCATTACTCCAGCTACAGGCCCGGCTCCCGGGTCCTCGGGGAGACCCGCCCGCCCCCCCCCGGTGGCCTTGTTACCCCTCAGCGGTGAAACCTCATAGCCGGCTTATTTGTGCCGTCTTAATTGAGGTCACGTCAGTGAAACCGCAACACTCCGTGTTCTTGACTTCAAAACAGGAGATGGAAAAACACAAACGGTGAAAACAAGACAAGAATTCATTGCTTCTTGTTGTTGTTGTTCTTATCAATAATGTTCTTCTCTTAATCCAGGTGAACCGTCTGCTTCTCATTATTCTTGGTTTGTCTGCAGGAATCAGAGAAGCCTTTAGCTGTCCTCATCGATAGCGTTTTAAAAAACAATTACGAAAACCTGCAGAAATGAACATTAAGACAGAATATCGGCACTGTGAGGAGCTTTTAAAAGACTTTAGAGGGTGTGCACACTGGCGCTGGTGCATGTTATTGCTGAATTGTTTTCCTGATTCTATCAATAGATTTTAAAGCTCCCTAACGTCTGTAATGTGGTTTAGGTGGCCACAGACACCGCCCCCCCCCCCTCATCTGCAGCTCTAGAACAATAAGTAGTCTCTTAAGTTGACCTGATGAGAAGTAAAGGCCGGACTGTGACGAACGCCGGGACGCCTCTGCACATTCGAGTCAATCGGACAGAATGTTGTTCTCACCCAGACGGTGCTTGATGCACAATCACTGCCTGTCCAAACCGATTCATACAGTAGCGTTTCATATTGTTTTTTGGGATGTGTTTGGACTGCGATACGGCCGACTGGCTCTCTGAGTGCTGTTGGCTGGCGGAGCGCCGGTGTCCTGTCGGTGTGTAATGTGTCGTGATGCAGCCCGGACGCCGACTCGGCTCACTGAGCAGCAAATGGACGGAGCGCTACGCCTCGTGATGGAGGTGGCTCCTTCGAAAAGGCCCCCGGACGCTTTGTTGTTTTTACTCTGTGTTGCTATTTTTGTTTGTTTGCGTAACAAATGTCGTGTTCAGGTTTTTTTTTCATGTGGGCAGCTCTTCTTAAAAGAAACAAACACCAAACCTGAAGTCACACACTGTTTATCGCAATGTGCTCGCGTCTAAATTCAAAACAATCTCCTGCTTCATTAGGTCGCTGTGAAAGAGTTTTTTGTTTCTTGTGTGAATGCAAAGCAGACAAATCACAGGATTCTCTGCGCTGAGCCACTATGAAGGTACACGATCTGTTGTTCAGCGATCTCCTAGATCACAACTATAAGCTCGTAGACGCTTGAGCATATTTCCAGTAGTTTGCACTGTGTGCACATTGCACATCCTCGTTAAATCCCTTCACGACTAAGTGATGTCTTCCTCAACCTCTTGGTTAATTGCACAGAATCCTGAGTTTTACTATTTTTTGCCTTCAGATCTCAGATTTACATGCAAAGTCATAACATTTTGCATCGTAATCTTTTAAGCGGGCCCCTATAGATCATGAACTGAAACCAATATTTTGGGTAATTTCTGACTTATTTAACTCGTCGGCACAGTATTATAGATAAAAAGGCAAATAGGATATTTCCGCCCAGTTCAGACTGAGATTAAGTAGACTGGAGAGCGTGTAGTGTGAGTGAGTGAGTGAGTGCTACTGTACTGTGAGTGTGTGTGTGTGTGTGTGTGTGTGTGTGCTGCTGTACTGTGAGTGTGTGTGTGTGTGTGTGCTGCTTGTCTCTTCATGTAGGAGCGTCTTGATTGATATCTTCTGAGTGTCTGGGCTTCGGGCGGTGACACTCTGTCTCCTCCGTCTCACCTCCTGGACTGACAGATTGTCCCGCTCACTCATTCGCTCTGACAAATCATCCTAAACTCCTCCGAAAACCCGCTAAAGGAAAATAAACATGACACGGAGGAATGCGGCCTCTGGTCTCTCCTGATGTCCTGTAAGACGTTCTGTTATCATCAGAATTACAACGATCATACTTTGTTTGACTCCATCGCCCCGTTTGTAAACGTGTAGTTTTCATCCTGTCACAGAAATATGTCATCATCCGGGGCTGCTCGTCTCATTTCGCCCCTTTAGGAGGAAGTAATGACGGGAGGATAGGGAAGTGAATCCTGGTGAAACATCCCTCGTTGAGATCCTTGTCATCACCTGAAAAGGATCAAAGAAAGAGGTTTTCAGACGGCTGTCAGGTTATTTATGTCAGTTTCCTCTTCTGGTGACGTCAGGATTATCATCAGACCTTCAAAAAGATAAAGACAAACACACATTTCCCAAAGTTTTCCTTGGGTGGAGAAATAAGAGTATTCAAAGTAAATGGAAGGGGAATTAAAACAACGTGTCCTCGTATTGGCATCTTACGAAAAATTACTTATTTATTATTTTTCCTGCATTTTCTTACAAAAGTCGAGCAACAAGAGTCAGTTTGTGCTCGTTACATGCAGACAGTCCTTTCAAACTTATCTAGTTTTAGGCAACAACACTACTTAGTTAGGTTTAGGAAAAGATTGTTGTTTGTGCTGAAATGCAGAAGAAGAGTGCATCTAAATCAACATAAACATTTTTATTTTGGTGTTTATTTCCCATTTACATACATATATATAGATATAATGTAATATAATTGAATGAATGCATTATGTAGTTCTGTCACAGATTAACGTGACTGCACTTCTGATTCGACACATCATTTGCTTTTCTAAACAACAAAGTGTATTTTTTGGCGACTTTTCAAGTAGAAAACGTTCTTCAAACAGGAAGTGATGCACGTCTGCTTTCACCGGGAAACGACGTCGGTTTGATTTCGTAGTTAACGAGAACAAAAAAGAGACGAGACCAAAGATCTGAGTCGACGTCGCAGACCGCCCACGCTGTGGGACTTACAGGTGATGAGCACAAACACGGCGGTAATGAGCGCTGAGCAACGGCGTGGTGACAAACAAGAAGCTGCTGATGTCACACGAAGATGAGACACCAACCGATGATGATGATGATCATTTAGATTCCTCAGAGAAGACTCTCTCTCTCCACTTGACAGGAGCCTCACTCTGACAGCGTCTGCCCCCCCCAGGCTGCTCCATCAACTAATAAATATGAGGGAATAAAGCTCTTCATCTGCTCCCCGTCCTCATCATCACACAGACATATTTAGATAAATAGAGCCACGAGGGACGTGTCAGATTACAAATATAGTATTGAAATGACAGCTTTAAACTGTCGCCTGAGTGCTTTGAATGAACTGTTTTTTATAGTGCAAGCAGGATGCTGTAGCCTGAGTATTTAGCTCAAGCTGCTCTACATAAATGTTCCTTTTTTAACTATTTAACTACTAATCACTGGGTTCTTTAATCTGCCTCGTTTCTTTACTTTGTTTTAGTTCTTGGTGCCCCATCTTTCATAAGTCTGACAGGATAACATGCTCTTGATGTCGCTGTATCCTCTGTTGTGTGTTCATGCTGAATTATTTATTGTGTTGATTTAGGGCCGTATGTTTAACACCCTTGCCTTCAACACGTTTAGTTTTTTTTAGAGATCTCCACACTCTTCTTGTTAGAGGACTGAAACAAGTCAAACTTCCTGCAGCTCACCTGGACAAATGAACCGAACTAGAGGACGATTTGTCAAAGAGTTTGAACCTGACCGCTTCAAACAGAGAAACTTCAGGAGGTCACACCTCTGTTTCCTTACGCTGAGGTGACATAAGTCACCGAGTCGTCCAATTAGGAGTCTTGTGTTTGGCGGAGGTGAGAGCTGTGTCTCTCAGCTTTCAGTTCCTGATCGGCGGTGTTGTCGGAGTCTTGAAAATGTCCTGGAAGGTCCTGGAAATGCTGAGCAGAGTTTATCTCACCGCCGGCACGCTACACTTTTCTGTCTCATCCAAACTCTCTCTTTGTCCTGGTTCTCCTTTGATTTGCTATTTTCCCCATTCATTACTTTTTCACATACATACACACACTTTATCTCAAACACACAGACTTTTGTCCTTCCAACATTTTGCTCTTTTCCACACAACTCACTTACACTGCACTTTCAGCCCAATATCACGGCAGTCTATTGGTTTCTTGTACTAATTGTCTGGTTTTTTTCCGAAAATGATGCCAATGGAAAATCAATTAAGATCTTTATCCGTGGTGGACACACAAATTAAATGAGCAACAGTCAGAGCAAGAGACGTACTTTTTAGTATCCCAAAAGACAACTTTTGGTGGGCAGGAGGGGAGGTGGACGGGTCCAACGAACAGGACTCTCAACCAGAAGACCGTGTTAGACACCATGTTGTGGTTTTGCCTAAATCAAGAGTGTTACAATAAAAACGGACAATTCATGTCCCTGTACACGAAACCAATAGATATCATTTTGTTTATTTCACAAACTGCCGTTGGACTGTGTTGGTACTTTCCCTCACCACTCTTATTTTGTGGCTCTTGTTCAGATCCCACCACCTCCTATCAATCCCCATTTTTCTACCCAAAACCTATTATTTCTTCTCCTCTTGTCATTTCTATTTACTGGAAGGAGGCAGTGGAGGTAAAAAAAAAAAAAAGAGGGAGAACTATTTCGAGGTGGAGGTCTCTATGGAAACAGAAGAGTACAGCCAGCTGCAGGGAACAGAGGAGGCTGACGGATCGTCACAATTGCTTTAAATTGGAAAGCTCTGTTCCTCCACTCGAACATCTCTTTAACAGTGGAAGCCACCATTGGTACAGCTCGTCATCTAGAAGACGATCATCTTCTTCCTACTTGCAGCGCTGCCGCTAACGAAGTCAGGTGACATAAGTTTAAAGAACCACCAAGTCCGGGTGGAAGGACGGGTAAAAAAAGGACTTTCACCCAGCAGACCTCTGTTCATGTCCCGTGTGAAGGCTGTGAAGGACTGTGATCCAAACAGAGCGTTCAATCCATATTTGTTGGTGTTTTTCTTTCAAAAACAACACTGAGGTAAAAGAGCTGTTTGTTCGCTGCGTCGCTGCACACAAAGGGCGGCAGCACCGACTTGTTATATTCATCAAAGAAAGTGGATTTAATAAAAAAAAGAATCCGATGATTCACTTCATTCCAGTTGAGTATTTTGTTCGGTACAGCCCGAGTAAATATAGGACCTAACCACTCGTGTGATTGGTTGCATCGGTTCCTCCAGCTTGTGACGGCTTTATAACTTCTATCAGCATGAAAGACCTTCAGGAGCGGAGCTATCTGACTGCACTGCGGATCACATGGGGCAGATTTGTATTCATTAAAGTGCTTTAACAGATTTATGTTTCACAATGATGAAAAAGCAAACTGCCAATCATAGAACATGGGGCCTTTGGGTGTGTGTGTGGATGGAAAAGAGAGAAATAATTAGGTCAACAAAACGCTTTAATGAGGGCAACGGAAAGAAAGAAGTGAGAAGAAGGTTTGAACCGAAGGGATAAGGGATCAAATGTGAAAAAAAAAACCGACTCGTTTGTGTTTTCATCCCTCTCCAGCTCTGCTCTACGCCACCATCTTTGGAAACGTGACCACCATCTTCCAGCAGATGTACGCCAACACCAACCGCTACCACGAGATGCTCAACAACGTCCGGGACTTCCTGAAGCTCTACCAGGTCCCCAAGGGGCTCAGCGAGCGGGTCATGGACTACATCGTCTCCACCTGGTCCATGTCCAAAGGCATCGACACGGAGAAGGTGAGACTCCAGACGTGTTGAGAGTCTGTCGTTTTGGCAAAGACATTTAAATTAACTTTGGAAGCAGAGTTCAAGTTTTTCTTTGTGGAATTGGGACCCGGCCAATCGTAACGCCGTGACCTTAGATGGCTGTGAGGAGGTGTGTGATGCTCTTAGATTGTCCAACAAAAAAGGTGCTAAAACTTAATTTATTATGTCATGAAATCTCCTCTTTGAAAGGACTATTTCTCCATCTAATTGGTTTTTCTCAGCATTCTGCGGTTGACATTCATGTTCTCTGTCTCTCTCCTTTTAGATCATAAGCCGCCTCCTCCCCCATCAATATCCATTTTCCAAGTTTTTCTTGGCATAATTATACACTCTTAAAGAGACATAAGCCGAGACTGCCCTCTGTATAAATACCTCGCAGCCAGAGCCGGGCCCAATTAGTGGATACATCTTGTCACTTTGGGAGCCGTTGCATTATACACAGTCAGCTGTTTATGCGAGTACACACCCAAAAGAAGACCAGAGGCTCCGAAAAGCGTCTCGGTGCGACTAATATCCTCCGCTTTAAATAGAGCAAGAGGCTATTTTCAAAGGGTGTTGTGTTTTGATGCTGCAGAGGCCTTCAGATGATTTATTGTCCTCCCCTTGGTTCGGTTTAGTTTGTATTTAATTAGGCGGGATTGTTTCATATTTTGTTTTTTTGTGTTTTACATAAATTCTGCAGTTAATTAGGCTGGATCTCTGAATTTGTGTAATGAGCTGGACAAAGCGATTTACAATTTACAGACAACAGGCTTGTTTTTGGGCACGAACTGGTATCCAGAGGGAGTTGATGAATGCAGCAAAGCTGGATGGGGAAACGAGGAGGGAGACGATTCCTCATTTGGAGGTTTAAGAGAATAAAAATCATCCTCGTTACCTGCTAATCATGCCGCCAACAGACCTCCATCAAAGACTTCTGTCTCTCTGTCTTCCAGGTCTTATCCATCTGTCCCAAAGACATGCGCGCCGACATCTGTGTCCACCTCAACAGGAAGGTTCGTATCTATGGTTTCCTTAAAGACACGCAGCGCTTCACTGTATGAAGACGGATAGCGTGAGTTCAGTGTCTTGTCTGACGTTGATTTTAGACCCCCGATGAAAGGTTTTGTTTGCATAAAATTTGAAAATTACGACTTTTAATAAAAACTGTGTGAGACTGTATAAAAAGCCCCAAAACTTTAAACTTTCATCATTCTTACTGACGTATTTTGAATAGTTTGTTGTGCAAAGTACGAGTGCAGACTGAAAATTGACGCACCAGAAATAGAGGAATATCTTCTTTGTATGAAGGATATGCTGCTTACCTTTATAACACTATTGGTTACTATTCAGACAGGAAGTCTAATGGTTGCAGTTACATTTACCAAACACCTGAATTGACCTCAAAACCCACATTAAACCTTTTTCAGACAAACGGGTTATTACTTTTCTGGAGTCGGACATTTCACTGAATATACTGAGCATCAGGTTCTTAGTGCATTCATGACGTAACTAAATGCAGGTTAGAGGCTCCTCTCCATCACTGGACACAACTCATATGGGTTCCAACACTTTGACAGACTCAATCTGCTAAACTGGTTTTGAACTCATTCGGTTGTGTAACTGTTCTTTTTTTGCCTTTGTTTCTTTTTTTGATGTAAAGCGTTCTTAATAAACAAAGTGTCTGCAGTTTAACAATGTCATTTTTTTGGGAAACTTGAAACGCTTCAGTCACATAAACAAAGATCCCAAATGAAGACAGTGAAGAGTTTGTAAGGCGACGTGGTTGTGACGGATTACTTCCTGAGAGCTTCAGGCGATTTCTCCAAATGACGGCTCCACTGTTGCTGTGATGGATTATCTCGCTGTGTGGAAGCTGTGTTTCATTTTGCACAGATGAATGGATTTCAGCCAATAACTTCTTCTGCAGATAGAAAGAAAATGTAGATTGTTAAGAGGAAGTATGTTTCCTCTAAAGTCCTGATAGGAGGCTGCAGTGTATCACTAGCAATCCAAACGTGTTGAGTGAAAATCTATTCACTAAGAGCTCGATGTAAACAAACTGTAGCCACGGCTGGAAACAGGCGACAACCTCCAGTTTTCTGCCAAACTTAAAAACTTAAATTCTCTCTAGTGACCACCAGGGGGCGACTCCTCTGGTTGAAAAAGGGTTCATCCTCTGTATAGCATGAATGTGGTTAGCAATTGTAAATTTGTCAAATTCAAGCGATACACAATGTTTCAATCTCATTGTACGCTTCATGGAAAGAACAAATGTCTCAAACCAGCGCCAAGCGTTGTTGTAATCACGTCTCCGCAGCCTCAGACTGTGCTGCTGCTGAAGCGACGGTATAACGTTAAACAACTATAATAAATGTCTACTTCCTGCCTTCTCACTCAGGTGTTCAACGAACATCCCGCGTTCCGGTTAGCCAGCGACGGCTGCCTGCGCTCGCTGGCGGTGGAGTTTCAGACGACCCACTGCGCCCCCGGAGACCTCATCTTCCACGCCGGCGAGAGCGTCGACACCCTGTGCTTCGTCGTGTCGGGGTCACTGGAGGTCATCCAGGACGACGAGGTCATCGCCATCTTAGGTACGTGGACAATGTGGTTTAGTCTTTACTGAAGGGGAGAAAGTGTTTCAGTGCTGTTGAATAATCCAGGGTGTGTGTGTGTGTGTGTGGATTATTTGGGAATCAATTGATTTATTGGATTAATTAGGAGAAAAAGCTTATGACTCATAAGGAAGGAGGAGACGATAAATGGCCGATTGAACGACCCGTAATAAGCAGTAGATGCTGAATAGTCATTGATTCATGCAGGAGATAAAATAATCATAAAAACATGATGTGTTTGTGTCTCAGGCAGCTCACGAAGACCTGAGAGATGATGTCATAGTCTAGCACATTAGATTAATTAAATACGTCACCATAAGGCAAAAGAGAAACAAATAACAGAAACAGCATCTGTTGTTTAGTTTGAGGCTGTTTGAGAGAAATTTTATCTCCAAATTGTCACGTTTATAGAAAGCAAGAAAACCTGTCGCGTCGTTTCTCTTTGGTTGTTTATGGCGACGCATTTTTTGGGGTTTTCATAATCCTGTCTTGCTTTTTAAAAATGTAAACGCTGCTTACGCAGAAAGAATGAAAGCTGAGTCACCAGCAGTCAGCTGACGTCGTTTCTGTGTCAAAGTGTCAAAATGCAAACAGTCCGACTCTTATCTGCCGCCGTACATATTGCTCTCTGCAGCCTCGTACTGTAATATTCACGAGGAGGAGAAAGAACGAGGGAAGCTGACGGAGATAATGTCGAGAAAACTGCTTTTTTTTTTTTTTTACCGAGACGAGCACAGACGGCGTTGATGGCTGCATTAGCCACTGTAGTGCACATTCTCATCACCAGCAGCAGGCCCCAGATGAGCGTTTACTGACACAGAATAACAAGAAAGAAAGATTATTATTACAACAGAGAGCGAGTGCAAAGCTGCACACATCGTTTGGAGATGGAAACTCGCTCAAACTTTACTTCGGTCGCTGTTGTTGTGCAATTTAAAACTGGTGCAACTTACTAGCTCATGGCAGAACAGTTCTCTTTACTTTCTTTACATTCAGAGTCCTGAAAAACAGCCTAAAATACATCTTTAAAGGGGGCATATCATGATCCAGATACCACGATATGTCCCTTTTTAAAAGAAAACTATGGTTTATTACAACTTCTACAAGTTCTAATGTGATATATAAGTCATAGCTGAGCTCTCTGAGCACCAAAAAAAGATCATACGGAGCAACTTTGATCAAACAAGCCAATAAATGAGTTCATCTAAACCGATTGACCTGTTTTTGAGTATTAAATGAAGTGTGTTCAAGTGTGTTCATGTTCAAAACATGGTGCAGCATGTGGTCTTCCTCTCCACACTTATTTTTATTCTGCAGTTGGCTGAAACATCAGTTTTGGTTCATCTGGGCTTCTAATAAAATACATTGCAAATGCATATTTTATTTTTCTATTTTATTGTGGGATAGGCCGTATTATCTGTAATAAATCAGTGTTACATTATAATGGAAGATGGTGATCTCGGTCGGTACACATAGAAACGGCTGCAGCCACAGATTGCAGCAGGATTATGATCTGCTTATTATGATGATAGTTGCTGGCATGTAAGATAGTGATCGAGGATCAAATAGTGAGAATCAGCTGCAGGTTATAATCTGTGAAAATAGACAAAATGGGGAAAAAAAGGATAAAAGAATGTGAAGAGGAAAAAAGAAAAATATCATCGCAGAAAGTAAATATTGTTGGGAAGGGACATCGTTTTTTTAAAAGTGGGAGACACAATATGAGAGGAAGAGTGAAAGCATGACAGAGTGAGCCCTCCCCTTTGTGTTTCCTCCTCACTTCCTCAACTTCATTAGGAGGCTGAGTCGGGCGAGGCAGCAGTCCGAGCTTCATAAAGAGCATATTACATGTTTGATGAATTGCTTCATCACACCAAGGACATTCATTAATGAATCATCAGCCAGTTGTCATTAGGAGCTGCTGTTGCATATATATATATATATATATATATATATATATATATATATATATATATATATATATGCTGCTGTTTTCTAAGTGCAACGTGAATGATGTAGAAGAGATAGAGGTCAGCCCTTCACCTCTACTACAGGGTCACTCAATACGATCTAGATTCACAATCATCAGTTATGATAAAGAAAACCAACAATGAACTAACAGCAGGACAAGAACACGCAAAGGTCGACCAAACCGAGAGAGACGGCGAAAATAACTCTATTTTATAATCTTCACATGTGGCGTCGACTTTAAGTTTATTTTACTGTTTCACTAACCGGAGCTGTTTATTGGATTAAACCCTAAATATTAAGTATATTTAGTAGTTAAAATTAGCTCCACCTTTACCTTCATCCATGAAGCCGACACGGCCACTTTCTCTCTCCCAGACACACTAAAGCCAGTTGCTGTGCAGCCAGCCCATCTGTTGAGGGAGTGTAAACATATTTTTTGGGTCATTATTTTTTGGGACAAAATACACTTTGGCAGGCCGCCGGCATCTTGGTAATTAATGGGAAACACTGGTAGATGCACAGAAACACAGCCAAATAAGAATATACAGGCAAATCCTACACATTGTGCAGTTAATTCTGATGCGGCTCGCATCCTGAATTCATTGGGCTTCGGGCGTTTTCGGTGCTCGGCGTCATCAAAGTCACGCAGAGAGAAGCTTGTGATTCTCTGCAGGGAGGCGAGGAAGCTCTTCCAGTCTCCTGTTGAGGAACATTAACTTCAGCTAATATATACCAGCTGCCACTTCTGGACAACATTCACCAAATCTGAGGCCCACACTGTTCAATGTGAAGTGTGATTGAATGCTTCACAAATGCAAAGAAAGTTTCAAAAAGTTTGCAGAAAGATTTTTGGAAAACTGCATCAAAGATGATTCATCCATCACACATTTTATTTAATTTCTTTGCAAAATTGAGTTGCTTCACTCGATGATTTCCAAACAATTTTGTACCGTCAACCCTCTCAAATACGTATATATTGGAGCCCATGCCTTATTAAATATGAAAGTAGTGGTCGGTCTTTTATACTGTAAAAGAGATTCGGGCCTTCATGTCGGTTTATTTGATGATATTCTGAGCTGCTCCTGTTTGCTGTCAGTTTACTGCTGTTAGTGCAGAGTCAGCACTGTTTCATATGAAAAGACTTCAGAGCCCCTCGAGGGAGCAGCCTCCTCTGTAAGGGAACATCTGGAAGTGACGAGTTTCATTAACGGCAGCCTGATGTGATGACATCACAGCAAAGTGGAGCAGATGAATGACACCGGTGGATGTGAGAATAGAGAATAGAGAACAGCGCAGTGTTGAATATGACATGAATGATGCGTTGTTTCAGGCTACTGATGGGTTTAATGCTGTGGAAATGAAGATTGGAAATAGATTTTAAAATATATATTTTTGGGGTTTTTCAACCGTTTTTTGGGTTTACGGACAGAGGATGTTGTGTTGTAGAGATTGAGGATGTTGTGTTGTAGAGATTGAGGATGTTGTGTTGTAGAGATTGAGGATGTTGTGTTGTAGAGATTGAGGATGAAACCTAATATGTTTTGGTGAATATCACTAATTGCATTCTCATCAGCAGCATCTGTCATTTGTGTCCAATGCTAATTAGCACATGTTAGCATGCTGAAAAGCTAAACTAAGATGGTGACCAATCATAGACATGTAGCCTCGTAGACATCTGCAGGTTAGGATTGTCATTTTGAGCATGTTAGCATGTTAGCATGTTAGCATGCTAGCATGCTGATCTTAGCATTTAGCTCAAGGCACTGCTGTTTTTGAATTTATTGAAAGTTTTGTCAAACAGAATAACATCCGTTGAGGAGAGACCAGCAGAATTGCTTATTTCTTTATAAACCCTTAAAAATCTCTCAAGGACCCTTTGGGGCTGATAGACTCCATTTTGGGGGAAACGACTAATTGGATAGCTCGCAAGTTGTTGTCAAACTTTGTGTTGCATAGCAACCAGCAAAATGGTCCGGTCATTAACATCAATGCCTCCAGCTGAAGGTTGTGTTCCAGCAGGAAATCAAAGCTGCTGTCTGATCACAACCTCAACAGGGATGGAGGGATGGAGGGATGGAGGGATGGAGGGATGGAGGGATGGAGGGATGGAGGGATGGAGGGATGGAGGGAGGAGGAAGACGGGCGGAGACGGACAATGGTGATGGAAGGATGAGAGCTGGAAAGAGGGAGAGAAAAGTATCGGAGAGGGGAGAGAAGATGTGACATCAACTCTCCAAATACAGGAGCTTGGTCAGAGGCCCTGAACTACAATGTTCTACGTTTTTATTTTAAAATAAACCTCCAATGTTTACAGGCCACGTAGAGCGTGATAGTTTAAAGCGACTGACCGAGCAGTCAAAGCCTCGGCAGTGAGAATGATCTGAAGCACGATACGAGTTTGTCTGTGTGTTCACAGCATCAAAGGAGGCTTCTTTTCTCAACACTTCCCTCCTCTAAAGCTTTCCTTTTCCTCGCGACAGCCGTTCCGTTTTCAGCCAACTTCCTCTTTTTTTTAACTCTCATGCTGAGGAATAAAAGGAAGTCCTGCCAGAACCAGAGCTCATGTTGGGAAACAAGAGAAATAACAAAAGAGAGAGAGAGACAATAGGTACAATAAAATAATCCATCGCGTCACACTGGTTTACATTTACAAGCTGCCATTTGTCATTGTTTGAAATGTAGTTTGAGGATGGACACACAAGAACAGTCGCATGGTGGAAAAAGTGCTGAAGTTTTGTTTCTTTGTGAAATTATATATTATTATTATAAGGAGACGTTGAAAGACGAACTTCTTCTTTTCTGCAGGGATTTGAAAAATTTAGCGGTGTTTGTTTCTTGGAAGCACATCAGTGCTAATTTCAGACCCTGCACACACACACACACACACACACACACACACACACACACACACACACACACACACACACACACACACACACACACACACACACACACACACGCACACGCTGAGGGAGATGGAGGGAGGGGGAGAAGAGTAAAGGGAGGAGGCAGGAACTTTTTGGGGTTCTCACCAGGTAAAATTATCCAAACGCATTAAGTTGGTGGAAGAGGAGTTTTGAAGAAAGAAAAAGAGGAGGGGCCAAGATGAGATGGAGGAGGAGAAAAAGGGGGTTTGTTGAAGAGAGGATGGACCCTCAGTAGAAAGAACAGATGGTGTAAAAATAGGAGGTGACTCGCAAGGGAAGGATGAAGAAACGGGTTTAGAAAGAGGATAACGAGAAAAGATGGACAGTAATAGAAAGAAGGAAACAGAGAAGGGAAAGGTTAGAAGGATGGAGGAAGCGATTGGGAGAATTTGAGAGATAATCAAAGGATTGGGGGGGGGGGGGTGAGGCAAAGTAAGGCACGGGAGACGATGGAGGAAGAAGAAGAAGAGGAGGAGGATGGAGGGAGAGTGTGCCGGTTGTGGTTTGTAAAGCAACTGATTTCCCCAGGCTGAGGAGTGAGGCTGCTCCCCGAGGCTGTAACACACTCTGCTCTCATTAGTGTCCAAAGGCATCCGGTTGACACACACACACACACACACACACACACACACACACACACACACACACACACACACACACACACACACACACTCAAGCAGCGAGGGTACATGTAGGAATGCCAGTGTGTGTTTTCTTATTATGGCTCCTTAATGTCTCCATGTACCGGCTGTGGAAAATGAGTTTTCTCTTGAGAGGACAATAACGTATCTGAATGCACAAACACACACGACATCTCGTGCAGATGAACCCACAACACTTCCCCCCCACGGTAACAAGGCAATCCTGTGGTACCTGCGGTAAATACGCATAAGTAATAACAACCCTCTCATTTCCCGTCATCGATCAGGCTTACTGCGTCCTGTTGCTGAACTCTTTCAGCGGCGATGGGGAGGCAGCTGAGACGCGTAGCAGTGAGGGTAGATTTAAGAGTCGGTAATGCTGCTGCTTCCTATTTGCAGCAGCCAGTCAAAAGTCAATATGCTTACTGGTTTTTGTCAAGGAAATAGCGACCAGGTTGTTTGTTTACAAAGAAAATACGTGTAACTCGAGATCAATTTGTCAAAAGGTCAGAGCAACAGGCTTTCATGCTGGATGATTACGTTCCATTACAGTCCTTTAGCAGACGCTTTTATCCAAAGCGATTACAATGAGTGTATTCAACATCGGTTTTCGAGAGAACTAGTCACCAGAAGTCATTAGTGCATCTCCTTTTTTTCAAACAAGCATCTAAGAGCATAAACCAGAGCCAACGTACAGAGCAGAAACAAACGAATGCAATAAGTGCAACAAGCTAGTATGAAAACAATAAATGCTGAGTAAGTGCTAAGTGGAAGGCCAAGGGTAGGCCTTCTTGAAGAGGTGAGTGTTGGGCAGTGACTCTGCTGTCCTGACGTCAGTGGGGAGTTCATTCCACCACTGTGGGGCCAGGACAGAAAACAGCCGCGACCGGGTCGATCGGGCGTAGGGACCTCTGAGCGACGGGGCGACCGATCGCCCCGAGGCAGCAAAGCGAAGTGGTCGGGCGGGGGGTGTAGGGCTTGACCATGGCCTGGAGAGATAGGAAGGAGCTGTTCCTGTCACTGCCCTGGAGACTATAGCACCAGAGTCTGGATGTGAGCTCTTACAGGGAGCCAGTGTAGATGATCAATAGAGAGCTGCTACTCCGTCAAGCTGTCAGAGCTGCGTTCAAGGGGGCGGGACTTAAAGAAGGGTTGATTGTCAGAGTTTACCAAAGTTAAACTTGTAGAAATATTATCATCATCATGTTGTTGTTCTTTATCATGATATGAGATCTATTGAAGGGTTTTAGGATGTTGCTTTTGGGGCTTTAGCTTTTGCATCTTGATATTTTAACTACGCTCCTTACGAGAAATGATTGATATTAATGTGAGAATGACCCGACACTGCCTGAAGTACCACTTTAATCCAAACCAGCTGCATCCATTAGGCTATTAAGCTGTTTCATATCATGGTTTGAATATCCATGTAGGGCTACTGTCTCTTGGATTGTTTAAACCATCCATTATAGCCTGTTAAATGTGCTAAAAACATATTTACAAAATAAACATTCAATCGCTTTTCCCTTTCGGCGTCCTCTCGTCTTCTTTATTTTTAGTTGAAAGTCGTCTTTCTATCAAAGCTTGGATAAATTGTTGGCCGTCTGGCAGTGACGGCACAGCTGGATGGAGCGACGACCACACACCATCAGACCTTTAGTCTGAATTATTTATTGATGATTTTTGCTGCAGCTCTATAGAGAGAATTCACTCACACGCTTTTCTTTTTTTTTGCCAAAAATGATGAGCTGATTAATTTCTTAATCCATTATTCATGTTTGGTTATGAGAAGGGGAATTCAGTCTGGCCTTCTATTCACACAGCAATATGTTCTGGCCCAGCAAGCAATATGTCAGCGGTGAACAGGAGGAGATGAGGCTGCAACCACGTACGAGTTACAACAATCCAGTAATAACAATCAGTGTGGGGCGGTTTAGATGTGGAATACATTAGAGGAGGAATTGATTGAGTGTAGGTTCAATGATGAAAGACGTTTTTTAGAAAGAGAAATTCTTGTAAAATGTCTTAAGACTCAAATATCGTCCTTTGAAACGGACTCTTATGACCTCATATAAAAGTGTCCTTTGTCCTTTTATTTTGACAATGTTTTGTACCAAACAGGATGTACCGTCTTTCTAACGGATTTCTGGATAAACACCTTTGTAACAATTGGACAAGCTGCTATGCAAATGAACTGCTGTGGACGCCACGCTATAGTTCGGATCCGAAACCCGAAAGTCACACAATAACACAAACAAACTAAGCGACGGATTCAGCGGTAGACCAGCAACTCCTCCTGTTGTGGTCAAAGGAGTCTGGTGGCTTTAAAGACTGAGATACAACAGCTCAGTAAATGTTGTCTGACAACAAGGTTAAGCCATGAAAATATTGTAAATCTAGCGTCCCCTCAATTGTTATAGATTCTTTTAGGTTGCACTTTTTTTAGGTGGCTAAAATACGTTTTTCTAGCTCTTATACCACTCTCTCAAAAGGCACTAGACTCCATTGACAGTAATTTTACTTTGCGTTTCCTTCTGTAAAACCTGGAAAAGAACGCAGATGGACCCGTCCTGAAACATACCGATATGAGAGCGGTATCAATCTTCTCATTTAACTTTCAACAAGGAAGCTAATAAGCTCAGCTAAAGCTAGCACTTAAAACTAGTCGATCTAGTGATGGTGGAGATTCTGGGGGATTGAAGTGAGGCCTTCATTGTCGGGTCGTGCGAATAAATCCAGAGCCATAACCGTCCGGTATTGATGTTAAATTGAGAGTTATTATCTAACTATGGTGCTATGAATCGTAGATGACCAACAGGTCAGGAAGTAGATGCATGTTTTACATTTTGTGAAGGTGGTACATGTTATTTGTAACTGTCTTATAAATCCATGTGGGCTTTGCACTTGTATGTGCACGACACAAACTACTGCTTTCACACAATTTTTAAGAAACATTCCATGACCGCGTTTGCATATTCATTTTGGGGAATAAACGATTTTTACAAATGAACTTAGTGCTCTTAATCTTTTATTCATCCCAAGGGAAACACTGCAGAAGCATGATTAATACATCAGTTATCTTAATTAATGATCTCATTAGCATAAGTGGTTATGATTAATATCACGCTGCTGATCATGTCGGGACTTTTAGGAAGATCAAGTTTCTTTTTGTTGAGGACAGAATGAGTCCCCGACAGTGAACAAACTCATGTAGAGCCCATTAATCATTCATCAGTTAATGTCTGAAACTGGAAAAAAAGTGTCAGACATATTGCACAGTAGCTGTTTATCTGTGGCAGGGACCACATTTGTGCAGAGTGTGGAACTACTATACTAATTTAAATGGGTGCTCCACATGCTAATAGTAGTTCTTCTAATCCAATAAGAGGCATTAATGCTGCTGTTGGTGGATCAGTGTCGCAGCAGCTGTGTGACTTTCTCCACAGCAGCATCAGCATACCAGCTGAAAGTATCAGCCGGAGATTGCTGGACCGACGTGTGAGTGAGCTGCAAGGCAAGATAAAGCAATACGAGGGCACACACCCCCCCGACCCGCCACAGGCAATTTCTTTTTCTGCTGATGGCGGACGCAGCATTTAGTCTCATCTGCACATTTGTCAGAATGTTAACTATAAGTTGATCCTCATGTACACCAACTGAATGTTTAACTGAGTTCATTTTAACCCTTTAAACCTGCTTTTGTATGGATAAACACAATTGACCCTTTCTAAGTCCCGCCCCTTTTTCGCTTTGTGTTCTAACAGTTGAGCAAGCTGGGAACCCGGCAGAACCTCGGTTGCACTTGATTTCACTTGATTTATTACCTCAGTAAACATTGTAGACATGAGTTTATGGTCTCAAGCTCTAGTTTCAAGTCTTCTTCAACACAGCATGAACTGTCAGGCAGAATATAATGAGTAACGGTTCCTGTTGCGGGTGTGACGACAAGGGTCACGACACCGATTCATCCATCTCTGCTCAGCCAATCGCAAAGCTCCTCGCTGTGATTCCTCTAACCCCGCTGTAAGTGTCACACTCGGTGCACACAGCCGCCACCTCCGAGACCTGCCTCCACACGTCCATGAGGCTAATTGGCAAAGAGCTGCTGGTCTCTGGGGACCTCATTCAAGACGAGTCCTTCTGCCTGAGTCACCGGGGTGGGGGGTGGGGGGGTGAGAGATCCACTTACTCAAACACTCGTGGTGACACACACACACACACACACACACTCTGTCGGCATTCTTAGCGACGGCATGGCGTCTCTTACTCAGAGTGTTGTGACAGCTTTGACTGCTTTTCGTCAAATCGTATCCAGGTCGGCTCAGGAAACCGCTGAGTTGATGGTTTGACACAGATTTAAGTCCTTATTAGCTCAGATTTGACCTGTTTTCTTTGTGCCTGTTAAAACCAGAATGCAACTGGATCTCTTCAGGGGGAAAAAGTGATGTATAAGCACAATTATATTCAATCACCGATTGGTAGAGAGTGCACTCCAAGTGAAATACTTTCTGAGTTTGGAGGGAGTCCGTAACCATAACTGTTAATATAAAATGATTTAAGAGGCGTCGGATTATTTACATGATTATGAACATTTCACTTTTTAAATATTGAGTTATCCTCAATACTGGTATGATGCTACACCCCTAGTTCTTTTTATGTCTGTTTTCTCTTATTTTAAAGCATTTTATGCTAAATTTTTTGTGTGGAAGGTTCTAAACAAATACTGTTAGTATTAATATATTATTGAAAAATATATTATTTATTGCTCTATTTCTCTATTTCGTGCTTCACCTGGTTCTGTCGTGTTAAAGCCCGTTTGCCGTTTAGTTGAAAAAGCTCTCGGATCAGTTTCTCCGGATGAGACGCTGCAGCTTTTGACGACATACGACGCGTTTGATGCCGCTTATAATTATGATTCTTCATCCTCTTATTATTGTGGCGTTGTCCGGGAGACGCTCACAAGTGTAAACAAAGCGTTCATCCGCTGCGGGTGATTAGCATTTAGGGAATATATACGCTGGCAGTTGATAAGTCAAGTGTCCAGGTGGCTGCAGTCGGTTTGAAACCGGAGAGCAGATCAATTTGAGAGGATCGGAGAAGCTCTGCTACATTCAAGGAAATAGCAACTTCCTTCTGTAAAATCTATTTAACTGCTTTATTTACCTGAAAGAACTCGACAGGAGGAAACTGTACCAGTGCGACTCATCTTTAAATGTCAAGTTTCATGTTCTCATGATCATGTTTCCTCCCAGCGGTGTTAAATACGGCCAAACCTCCAGCAGCTAAACCACATGAGTTAATCACTGGACCATCTACCTCTTCATGCAGTTCGCTGTGACTTTACATGCCACCACCTGCCTTTTCTCCTCTCATATGTCCCACCACTGTGTTTTCATCACAGTATTCATTAACACAACAGGTCTGCTGTGAGTCAAAGTTTAATAATATGTATATATATATATTTTCCTTTTTCTCCGCTGTGTTTTGCTCCTTTTCATTCCACTCAGATTAAGTTGGCTCTGAGACTGTACCTGTTCACCGGTTCTTGCATGGTGCACATGGGGAAATCAGCAGCTCTGGTTGCTAAGGACTTGGCCAGGTTAAAAAACGGTTGCTAAGGACAGAAAAAGATGCGAGGATGTCTGCGCTTTATGCAGAGGATGGTTTATGTTTAATATTTTACAGTCAGCGCACTGTGTAGATTCTGTACAGCTAACTCATCAACGTCACATAAACCGCCTCCTTCAAACCTTCGCTTTATATTCTAACATTACTAACAGAGTGTGTGTGTGTGTGTGTGTGTGTGTGTCTTTAATGTCCTCTCTCAATCGGCACATGCCAGCTACTGTACCTTCACTTCTCCGGTCTGCATGTCTTCTTCTGTGGTGTTGGAGCTGTCACAGTAGATAAGAACAAACTGTAAAGGTCTTTAAAGGTAAAACATTAGAAGACACATTCCTTAGTGAGCTAAAGCTTGAGAGACTCTTGTCGCACACAAACATCACTAAAGTCCAGGGCAGCGCTCCGAATTGACTTGATGTTCTTGTGTTTTGCTTCCTATCGGACAGCGGAGGTTTCATTTGTATGAAGGATAAATACGGATAAATATTGTGTAAGGTGGCAGATATAAGCAGTAGTTTGTTTGGCTGTACATTTCTGGTTGTGTGTTCGTAATTCATGTAATCTCATCACAGTTGTATTTAGTTTTACTTAAGTGTGTTCGGCTGTTAATTACATTCCTAAAACCACAAATGACGTCTTGATGGTGTCTTGTTTTGTCCAACCAACGGTCCCAAAACCCCCAAAATATTCTGCTCACTTGCAGCAAATCGGATGAATGCTGAACTACCTGGAATTTGATACAATAATGTTCAGAATTCATCCTTTAAAAATGCCTTAAACAATTAAACAATCATCAAAGTATATGCCGTTTAATAGATCAATTGAGTAAATGAATGTTTTGCATATGAGGTGAATCTAAAGCATCCTAGTTAATGATTGGACTGGTTTAGTTTCCAGGTGTCTTCTTCATCAAACATCGATAATTAAATCTCTCGTGTCCTCAGGTAAAGGCGACGTGTTTGGCGACGTGTTTTGGAAGGAGACCACCCTGGCGCATGCGTGCGCCAACGTCCGAGCGCTGACGTACTGCGACCTCCACGTCATCAAGAGGGAGGCCTTGCTCAAGGTGCTGGAGTTTTACACCGCCTTCGCCAACTCCTTCTCCCGCAACCTCATCCTCACCTGCAACCTGCGCAAGCGGGTAAGGTATCGAACACTGTGGACACACACGTACAGAACAGACACATACAGTGCAATTTCCTCCTTTCCTTCACAACTCTTTTCCTCTCACAACAAGTCTGCTGTTGTTTACTTGTCCCTGCGCTTGTTTTTCTTCGCTCTGTAGGTCTTTTTCTCAGCTTGCCTCCTAAAACACAATAAATTATACATACGATACCGGTTGCCTCATTATGTCCTTGTGCCCTTTTGCCGGCTCTCACTGATGTCCCGGCAGGAAGTCTCTTCGCTCTGAGCAGCAGCTTCTCTCTCTCTCTGTTTGTGTTGAAAGTTCATAGATTATGATTTATTGATGCATGTGCTTCATCGAGCCGGCCTTTCATCTGGGTCTGCATGTGAGCTTATACATGTATGTTCTGTAGACATACACAATTATACATTTTACTTTACACTGCTATTGTTTACTACTTTGTTTTGGGAATTTTAGTCCTAAACAAGTGTTTTTTCCGTGACTTAGCACAGTAATATACAGTATATGTTTGAGTATATGATATGTGCGGTAAATTCATTCAAACCAGGCGGCAACCTCCAGTTCTGCTGAGTGAAGTCAAAGCTTCATGTGTTAAAGCTGCATTCTCTCTAATGTCCACCAGGGGGCGACTCCTCTGGTTGTATAGAAGTCTATGAGAAAATGACTCTACTTCTCTCTTGATTTATTACCTCAGTAAACATTGTAAACATGAGTTTATGGTCTCAATCTCTAGTTTCAAGTCTTCTTCAATACAGCATGATGTTCATTTAGTAAATTATGGTCCATTTAGAGTCAAACAGACCATAAAGCAGGGTATGCTTTAGGGGCGGGGCTACACGGTGATTGACAGCTCTCTACCAGAGACGTATACGGCGTCTCTACGTCACTCCTCCTCAGTCCATGATTCCAACTTTGATTTGATCCTGTCTACAGCTCTTCAGTCACAACAGATAATTGAAGAAATACCCATAAATACATATATTGATCGCTGTTGTCTCTCCATGTGCTCAAGCTTCAGTGAGGCTCCAACAGACTCAAAGCTGCTTCGTCACCGTATTACCTTCCCACTGCTGGAAATTGGATTTCTAAGTAGATCTGTGATAGTGGATCTGTGTTGGACATTTTTCTTATTACGTTTGACTTTTGGGGTCCCACGTGAAAGCAAGCAGTAACAAGTTTGAACTGGAAAAGTTGATTAATTGTGGCATTTATTCCAAATTAGGTCTATGAATGCAATCGAATGTGGCATTTATCCATTCATTAATTGTCTAGTGTGAATGTGATCTCATTTACTGCATCCCCACGTTTTCCAGTCAAGTTTTGGAGTATTTACAAAATGTTCTTTGTCTGGTTTAATATACTAAATTCAGTCAGCACTATTGGAGGCTTCAGGAAGAAATCCATATAGTTTTTATTTATTGATTTGGCGAATTGATTTAACTTGGGAATACTCATAATGAAACTGGCCAGTGACACTGAGAACCTTCATCAATCAGTCACTATAAATACCTTTTATTAAGTTCAGAACATGTATTTAAACAGCTGTCTGCGGAGATTATACATCTAGAAGATACGAGACTCGGAGCGTTCTTTGGTTTGCATTAATTACTAAGAAAACTTGGTTCACTTTTGGAAAAGAATACTTCTTAACTATGAAGGACAGGATGCTCATTCGTGTGATCCAGGCCGAGTAGACAGCAGTGAAGCTTTATAAATGAGTTAAAAACAAGTGAAACTACCATTACCACGAGACAATGGCTCTTATTTTAAACACAATCTCCCTCCGTCAGAGACCTGCTCCATGTAGAAAGGGTCTTGATTTGGGGCGAACAGGCCTTTAAAACAAGCTCAGCTGCTGCAGGAAGGAGAGAATCGTAGTCTCACGAGTTCATTGTTTGACACTTTTTCTCGCCGTGTGCAGCAGGAATTGTGACCCGGTGGTCCTCCTCGTGTGAACACAGATCAGAGAGACGGACGTGGGTAAAGCTCTTTGTCGTCTCCTCGGTTAGCTCTTTTGTTCCCGTGATGCGCCGACAGCTGCTGCAGCGTCGCCGCGATGAAGATAAACAAGTTGTGGTGGAAGCTCAGGACGTGGTCTCTGGGACTCTGGAGGACTCTGTCATTCATGTTATAATGGCTGGCTACTGATCCGCCTCCATCAGCAACTTTCCTTTCTCTCTCTCTCTCTCTCTGTCCTCTTATCTCTGATCCTCATCTCTTTTTTCTCTCTGGCAAAATGCTTGTTTGTATTTTTAGGAAGGTTTAATTTGAGTGCACCGGTGCTCCATTGTCACCTCGCTGCCCTGTCAGAGGCTCATCACTCGAGATAGACGTGTACTTCATGTTTGTAATAGAGAGAAAATGAATGTGGGGGAAGATAAATAAGTAATAAATAACCAAAGATGTGGGGGAAACAATCCTGCAGTGAAAAATAAATCATTGTACATTTATTCTTTGCAAAGAAGGAGACAGAGTTGATTCACATACAATGGAGTACACGGATCAAGGCTGCTCAGAGGTCTGACTCTGAGTCACTTGTATATATACTTCGAAACAAATGCAATGATTGGCACAGGATTGGTTTACGATGAGGTCTTCGTCACAGAAGGTGACACACACACAATGTAGTCCAAGAAGAGTGTCTGCAGCTTCACTTGAGCATCTGTTCTGGCACAAAGGTCACTTTCTCGTAATCAGGAAGTTCGGGTCATAACATAGCTCTGCGTCTATCTTAATGCGTCTACAGTCCTTATTATCATTCCAATCCAGGACCTGCTGAGAAAGCTCTCTTTCTCAGCAGGTCATTGAC
Source organism: Leptoclinus maculatus (assembly GCA_032191485.1). Lineage (NCBI taxonomy): Eukaryota > Metazoa > Chordata > Actinopteri > Perciformes > Stichaeidae > Leptoclinus > Leptoclinus maculatus. The sequence continues at coordinate 21,395,650 of JAVDOI010000003.1, read as the reverse complement.
GCCTAAAGAGACTAAACAAGTGTGGTGCTTAGTGTCGGACTGTTCACACACACACACACACACACACACACACACACATTCAGCAGAGGACGCAGGCCATCAACGTTCACGTGAGGACACCAGACTTTGTAAGCACACATTATCGTTAGTCGTTTAGATTTTGACCCCAACAATAAATAAATAGAAAATATATATTTAAAAAAGTAAATGAGACAATGACATTATAATATTGATAATAGCAACAATAATTATAGAGTAATAAAGTAAATAAGCAATACTAACAATAATAAGAACAATAATAATCATAACCATATTAATAATAAAAGGTAATTGTAGCGAATAGATAATAAAAAATACAAATAAAAAGAGCAGAATCATGAGAGTTTAGTTTCTTTGTGGGTTTACTAAATACTGAAAGCTGTTCTTGTTTTTAATTGTTTTGGCCTTTTTATTTGTGCACTCTTATTTTCCTGCTTTAATTCCTTATTTTTTTATTTATTTAAAGTTATTATATTACATTTTTTTATCCTCACTTGGTTTGCTGAGACATGAGGATTATTATCTTCTCGTGTTTTGTTTGTTTTCAGTACATTAGAGTTTATTCTACCAGACGAGTGTCACCTCTAGTTACACACTTCAACTCTCCTGCAGGTGGTTGATGTTAAAACTTGGTTTCTCTTGAATCACTGAGTAAACTCAGCCACCGGTGCAGATCAGCTCCCGTTTCCCTCACTGTGGTTTCTGTCCACACGCACGTCTGGGAGGTAAAATCTAAGTCCAGACCTGAATCATATCTTTTTTTTATCTCTTTAATGTAGAAGTGAAGCTGAACCTGAGGTGTCTGTTGTACATCACTGCTCAAAACACGACTACTGCTGCTGTGAAACTATGAACTATGCACATGTTGATGAGATGGTGCTAATGTGGGCTTTCTTTCAAAATAAAAGTCCTTAGTGGTGGTTTGTGTGTGTACAGTAACTCCTGAAGACGCTGCAGTTACAGTACACAGAGCTGTGTTCCTGTTTTTATTTGCTCTCTTGGACGTAATTTGAAACGGCAGAAGGTCGTTAAACGTTTGTTTTTGTCCGTCACACGAGTCTAGAAATGTAGCAGCAGCTCGATACTGTCGGTGATTACAGCCAAGTCTGCAGTTCGACTCCCAAAGTCTCGTTAAGATGCAAAAAAGGCCTGGAAGCAAAGCCATATAATAAATATTTTGGGGGTATTTATGGGTGCTCAACTCCTTTAATTAGAGTTGTTTTGTTTTTATGGGGCTCCTCTGTCCAGCCTGAAATACAGAGACCATGAACACAAAGTGCTTTAGTCCTAAAAACTGTCTGCTGTGACTTTATCCTGAATCACCGAATGTCTGCTCGTTTGCAATTTGACGTCACAGAGCAAAAATAAACTATAAAAAGATCACAATCACCAAAATGATGTCGTATGTTACTATATTAAAAACTTCTGGCACTCTCCGTGTACTATTTCAGTCTGGAGAGACAAGTCGGATGAAGAAAGATAATTGTTTATTATACACAGATGAGATGTCTTTGGCGCTCGGACTCGACAGGGAGATTTGTCGACAAGTTCTCGAAGACCTTTTACAGTCACATCTGAACGTGACTTAAACTTTACAGGTAGTGTTGTAACTCCCACATACATGCTGGATAAACATCAACGAGTAAAGAAGCTTCTTATCATATCGCCTCATCATCACGTTCAGACTTTTTCTTCACCGTTAGCCGATAATTCAGCATGATTTTTTTCATGAAGCAACATCTCAAAAAAACAATGATCCCACAAGCAAAAGAAAAGTAAAAGTAGCGACAGAATCCATGAAAAGAAACGTGTTGCCATTTTGCATTTTTGCACTATTATTATCACAACTAAAGGCCTTTTACACAACGGGGGAGTGTCGAATAAACGACACAAAAAATGTGAAATACTCCCCTACAAATATTCTATGTTTTAGGGCTTTTATTGTGAAAGGTGAGAACGGAGGGAGTGGAGTCATACAGTTTTGCCGTCTTGGTTTCAGACTACGGAGCCTCCGTGTTCGTTGTTTCACAAATATAAGCGCAACTCATCCTGTTCCGCAATGTGATTGGCTGAACAGCTCTGAACATTTGAACTTGTTCTGAACATGTTTGGCTTTTTTGCATTGTAATATTCACATTCTTTATGGAAGTATTAACAACAAAAAGCAGTTCAAAAAATACATTAACCTGCAAATTAATCACAAAAAAGCCCTTTTGTTACCATGTATATCCATTTATTTTGTGTTATATAGACTCCTGCTTGTTCAGGCCCTCAGCCGTCTGATAAAACCCTGAATATTTCTCTACTTGGCCGGTGATCTCTGCTGCCGGCCTGCAGCGCCAGCACAGAGTGACTGCAGACAGACTGATCTGAATCCACAGCAGGCGGAACTGGCTGCAGTTAACTCGCCGTGTTTTGTCTTTGGGGTGTTCACATTTGTTCTGCAGAGTTTTAGAAACCTAAAACAAGTAAACTATGGAAGCCCATTCCCGACAGCAAAAAAATAAAAAAATAAGATCACCAAAAAAAAAAAAAAAAATGAATTCACAAAAAAGAAAAAAAAGAAAATAAATGTATTCACAAAAAAAAAAGAAAATAAATGTATTCACAAAAAAAAAAGAAAATAAATGTATTCACAAAAAAAAAAAAAAATATATATATATATATTTTTTTTTTACTTTTTCTCTGTCAGCAAAAAAAAAAAAAAAAAAAGATGTTTCCAGTTGCTGTTTATTACTGTTTTAAAGAAGTCTTCAATGTACTCACAATCCATTCATATGTCGTAGCTGCTTCTATGACTGTTGTGTTAAAGTATCTCATAATTTCGACTTTCTATAGCAATTGGAAAAATCTGGTCAGTGTTATGATTACAGATGGATGCACCAAATTTTTTTTTGGTGGAAATAAAATAAAATAAAAAAAATTATTATTATTATTATTATTTATTTTGTGGGTGGATTTCTTTTTTTTTTTTCTGAATTACATTTATTTTTTATTTTTTGTGATCTTATTTATTTTTTTTATTTTTTTTTGTGATCTTATTATTTTTTTTGCTGGCGGGAATGGGCTTCCATAGTAAACAGACTCGTAACTGTTTTTTTTGGAACGTGGATGACTGTTAAAGAAGCCCGCTGCGAGGCTGCACATGCTGCACCGTTTTTTTTTTTTACAAGACAGATTGGACTTTGGGGCTGGAGCCTGCAGACTGGGAGGCTTTTATCAGCCCTCTATTGGATTATTCATGTGTGTGTGTGTGTGTGTGTGTGTGTGTGGTCTCACAATGGTAAAATCTGTATACAGTGACCGTTAAGGGCATATTTTTTAAAAGCAAGCCGACAGGAGTGCAGAGGTGGACGGTAACTAAGTGCATTTACTCAAGTTTAGACGCTCTGGTGCTTTACTTGAGTATTTCCGTTTTCTACTTGTCCACAGCGGCGTTACAGAAGAAACAGCTTTAACTTTTCAGGATATGAATATTCACGAATAACGATCGTCAGTAAAACTTTATTTCTCACTGTGATGGTTAAACTGTGTTCACATGCGTGCTGAACCGTGAGGGGGTCCGTTACACCACTTCAATGTTATTTAGACTATTTAGTCCTTTAAACTGATCCCGAGGCAGGAATATCCTCAGAAATAGAGAAACAAAGCAGTATGAAGTTTTCAGCAGACAGAGATGAAATATTAAAATTGTATTAAACAAATTAACTTCCAGAATGTGGAGATTCCAGGTTTTCACCCGACCAGGAAGATATACTCCTCTTCTATATTATATTTGATCGTGCCTGTGATTTTCTCGTTATCTTCCTCAGAGTGAAGGTTGAATACCTTGTGTGTGTCTGTGTGCACGTGCTCTCACGCACACGCACACTCCGGCTGATGAAGACGACGTAATCAGCCAGCAGAGTTGTCAGAAGCTCTTCATAACAGGCTGCTGACCAGCAGCTCGCTCAGGGCTGAGCTTCCCAAAAAGAATCCTCGTTCTGCTCACTCACTCGCAGCGGAGCAAAGTTCAACGTGACAATTAATTGATCGCTGAGAGGAAGTTGATTTTCACCCCCTCCTGCAAAAAAAACAAAACGCTTTTCACCTCGCACTCGGAATCCAGGAAGTTTACGTTTATTAGCCACGGAAACACACACAGAAACACACACAGAAACACACACGGAAACACACACGGAAACACACACGGAAACACACACATAAACACACAGAAACACACACATAAACACACATAAACACACACAGAAATACACACGGAAATACACACAAATACACACGGAAACACACACGGAAATACACACGGAAACACACACATAAACACACACGGAAACACACACATAAACACACACAGAAACACACACGGAAATACACACGGAAACACACACGGAAACACACAGAAACACACACACACGGAAACACACACAGAAATACACACAGAAATACACACGGAAACACACACGGAAACACACACGGAAACACACAGAAACACACACACACGGAAACACACAGAAACACACACACAGAAACACACACAGAAACACACTGAAACACAAACGGAAACACACACGGAAACACACACAGAAATACACACGGAAACACACACGGAAACACACACGGAAACACACACGGAAACACACACGGAAACACACAGAAACACACACACACGGAAACACACAGAAACACACACACAGAAACACACACAGAAACACACACAGAAACACACACAGAAACACACACGGAAACACACACGGAAACACACACGGAAACACACACGGAAACACACAGAAACACACACACACGGAAACACACAGAAACACACACACAGAAACACACACAGAAACACACTGAAACACAAACGGAAACACACACGGAAACACACACAGAAATACACACGGAAACACACACGGAAACACACACATAAACACACAGAAACACACACACAAACACACATGGAAACACACACGGAAACACACAGAAACACACACAGAAATACACACGGAAATACACACGGAAACACACACATAAACACACACAGAAATACACACGGAAGAAACACACACACGGAAACACACACACGGAAATACACACACAAACACACGGAAACACACACGGAAACACACACGGAAACACACACGGAAACACACACACGGAAACACACACACGGAAACACACACACGGAAACACACAGAAATAGCCTCTGTATTGATCTATTTTAATTGTTTTTTTTTCTTCCCACGATCGATGTGTGCAGAAGATCTTCTTCTCGTGTGGGTTTCACTGCTTCTTTCAGCATGTTAGGAAACAGCCAGTGGAGCAGTAGATGCACATGTTTTGAAAAGGTCAGAGGTCAGGATCAGCTGCAGGCTTCTCTCTGCTGGAGATGGTACCGTCGGTAATTATTGACAGCCAGGCAGCGTCAAACCTCCACTTCTCACTGTTTGTCTCTGACAGACGCTTTATTGTTACTTATTGTTTTGGTGGGATATTTGCCTCTATCTTTGTCTCTTTTGTTCACATCTGGGATAAAAAACAACAGAGGGAGAAACTGAAGTCTTTAGGTCATCCATGCTGCAGATGTTTGCTCTTACAAATAATGAAAAAATGCATCACGTACCAGAAATACACAAGCTGTTTCTGTTCATCTCACGCTATGAAAAGTATATTTCATGACTGTTCTCACACACACACACACACACACACACACACACACACACACACACACACACACACACACACACACAAGAGGCCATCTGTGTGCTCTCGGGCTTCAGCCGACTTTAAGTCTTCTGTCAGTGTCTCTTCCTCATTTAAAACATTCTCACCAATAACGTGGTTCTAACAGACGGCTCATGTAGCTCACAGTCGTGTTGACAGAATAGAAAAGCAGAATACACGTTTCAGTTTCAATGTTTGTATCTATTACACTTAGCCCCCGGGGCTGAAAGGCATTGTGGGCCATGTAGTCCGTGGCCGGCGCCTCACTGTGTGTGCGATCTGAAGTAGGCTGAAGCCTTTGCTTGGCTGCGGGGTTAGCCCCAACTTTCCCGGGCTAAAAATAGAAATGTAACCGCGGGGCTAACTGGCGTGCTGTAAAAGAAGGCTGAACAAGAGCTGCAGGACAAACCTCAGCTCACAGAACAAGATGTCCACTGGCCAATAAAACAGATCACACACACACAGGAATCAGTGGTTCTCTCCCAACTGACTTTGCCTGTTCTCGTCTGCTCATCTGTGGCCTCATTCCAGTCAAATGTGACCTCTGCAAATGCACTTGGAGACTCGAAAGGAAGCAGATTGTAGTGTGCGCTCGCTGTTTTACTTTCCACACATCTCTCCTCCTCAGAAAGGCGGAGACACGAGTCTTTTATTCTCCTTTTTAGTCTGAAACGGAGGCTTTCACGCCGCAAAGCAAAGACGGAGAGAGAAAGGAGCGCTTTCAAATTGAAGTCACGACTCGGATCAGGAGCGCTCCGTGAAACGTGCACTAATTGCATTTATCTGTTTATTTTCAGCCCGTTAAAGGTCAGAGTATTACCATAATGTCAGATTTAATATGACTTGCATGTAAAGCAGGTTAATACGTTCTGCCACCTTATTGCCTTCTGTCGTTCAGCATCGTTCTCTTTTTTTGTGAGGAATGCATTCAGATGTGATCTAATAACAGGCTGATAACAGCTGTTCAATCAGCTGATAACAGCTGTTCAATCAGCTGGCATCAGTCAGAGCGGCTGCTTGTTTTAACCCAAACCGTGAAGGTTTCTCTAAACAGAAACAAACTTTAACCAGCAGTCATTTCTAGCAGTTATGGCAAATCCCAGACAAGTCACAACAAGTTACAACCGACATATTTAGTGGTTTTATTTGGAGGGCTTGTTGATCACGTCCTGCTGCTGCATGGCCCTGAAATAGAGACATGCAGCACAAGTCCTACAACCTGACGCAGGAGATGGTTTGTTACACAGAACCATCTGAGGAGCCGTCGTTGGAACCCGTTTGGAAAAGGATGAACCATCTGTCAATCAAAGTCACTACGACAAATCTACGACTAAACTACAATCTTGTTGACGCGCAGAATTATCTTTTAAATCGACAAATGAACGTGTGCGTTGAAGCGTATCTTATTATTTCTGTCTGTGTTTTTCCTCGTATGTATACGTGTATACGTTAACTGTGGGAGTCGAGAACAAGTCATCCATGAACACAGTCTCATTTCCTCCTTCTCCTCCCGGTCTGGTAAATAATGAATCGCTCAAGTTAAGAGGAAAAAAGTAAGTTAGTCTTTTTTTGCTGCTGCTGTGTTTGTCTCTCCGGAGAAGTCTGAGCTGCATTAAAGAACAAACGAGGGAGGATTTCCTCTGTGGACTCTGCGGAACAGAGGAAAACTAACACGCTCTTTAAGAGGAGTGGACTCCGAGTCCACAAGCTTTTCCTTCCAACGCCGCAGCAGTAGAGGCCTGTGTGCGCGGGCGGGATTGACTTCACTGCGTGTGGCGGAACAATTAGTTGATGAAGAAATGTCTCGATTGATCCAGTGGAACGTGAAACATTTACAGGCCGCAGCTCCTCAAACGCAATGATTTGCTTCCTTCCATTTTCTCTAATTTAAGTTATTTTAAATATTTTCCTAAACCTAACTAAGTTGTTTCCTGTGAAGACGGAAGTTTATTCAGAAAAGACTGCATGTAACAAGTGACTTTAGATATCTAACGAACCGTTTTATGAGGATAAATTGGTGTATTTGTGTGTCATTTGTAGTCGCTGTGTGTGTGTGTGTGTGTATATTCCCTCTCATATCCTGTGGTGTGTGTGTGTGTGTGTGGGAGGGAGATGATGGGCAGTACTACCTGGGGACACCTTACTCGGGCCTGTTTGTGTTGCACTATGGGGGCAAGAGACAGAGTCGTGATAACAAGCTACAAAACACAATACAGTACTGTGTGTGTGTGTGTGTGTGTGTGTGTGTGTGTGTGTGTAGGATCAGTAATACCGGCTACTTTAATCATGTTGAGCAGAAACTCTCTTTCTGTATGTATTCGTTCATACAGACAAAAGCACTTTAAGGAACCAGAAAATGTGTATAGCCTCTTAAAATAATCCCTCTCGGTAATCCTTTCTGACCACTGGAAGTGTTTGTTGGTGTCTGTTGGTGTTGGAGACGCTGCTGCTGCTTTCTGTCTGGACGTTATTATTCTGATGCGTTCGGGACGTTTCTGGGAATCAACGTCTATAAAAATGTAGCGACCGAGTGCCAGATCGCATCCGAGAGGAACAGAGCTACAAAAATGCAAATATAACGAGGCCACGCGCCAAGCTGACAACGCTCGGTCCAAAAGGAGAAGGACTCACCTGCTGGAGGGGGAGGGGCCTACTTTGAATGTTGTGTCTACTAAACTACAACCGACAAATCCTACTCATAAGAAAAGATACTCGAGTGACTGTGATCTAGTTTTATTAAACCGAACCACGACCTTTCCCTAACCCGTACCGAGGGGTTTTAGCGCCCAAACAGCCATAAAAACGTATATTTTTGCAACATCACATATTTTGGTGGAAAACGGATGACGTGTTCTGTATTTAGTGTCGTGTTTGGAAGGTTTAAGTTCACAGTTTAGCTTTAACAACCGCCGGAGTGAGCAGTAACTCATTAGAGACCGTGGAGTACCTCAGAATAATCTTCTCTCTTAAATCAGTAGATTGCATCTCTTCTCACAGTCTTGTTTCCTGCCCAGCAGTCTCTCTCTCCCCGTTTCTATTTATAGCAGCTTCATGATACGAACTCCTTCCATGTTCCTCCCTCGCCGCTTACCGCCGCTCGCTCTTATTGTTATTTCATTCTCTCATTGATGCAGTCAGAATCCAGCACACGCGAGCCCGCGGTCCAGCTTAGATCCTTTTATTCAGTCCAGCCAATTGTTGTGTGAGCCAGCTGAGCATCTATCCATCACTGACTGCTGCAGCGTGTGTGTGTGTGTGTGTGTGTGTGTGTAACAAAGACCTACAATTCAAAAAAAGAATTTAATCATGTGAAGGATTGAGTGCGCCCACACACGCACAATTTCTCCTCCAGCATTCAGGATTAAACTTCCCACACAAGTTGCCGTCTCTGAGGTATTACCTGACTTCATCCTGCCGGTGACACCGACGTGGTCACAGCCTCCACAGCTCAGGTCCTGGTTCAGGACCTGAGCTGCTTGTCAGACCCTTCTCTCTCTCTCTCTCCTGTCTCTCTCTCTCTCTCTCTCTCGCTCTCTGTCTGTCTGTCTGTCTGTCTGTCTCTCTCTCTCTCTACTGTCTCTCTCTCTCTCTCTGTCTGTCTGTCTGTCTCTCTCTCTCTCTCTCCTGTCTCTCTCTCTCTCTCTGTCTGTCTGTCTGTCTGTCTCTCTCTCCCTCCTCTGTCTCTGTCTCTCTCTCTCTCCTGTCTCTTTCTCTCTCTCTCCTGTCTCTCTCTCTCTCTCTCTCTCTCTCTCTCCTGTCTCTCTCTCTCCTGTCTCTCTCTCTCTCCTGTCTCTGTCTCTCTCTGTCTCTCTTTCTCCTCTGTCTGTCTCTGTCTCTCTCCTGTCTCTCTCTCTCTCCTGTCTCTCTCTCTCTCTCTCCTGTCTCTCTCTCTCTCTCTCTCTCTCTCTCTCCTGTCTCTCTCTCTCCTGTCTCTCTCTCTCTCCTGTCTCTGTCTCTCTCTGTCTCTCTTTCTCCTCTGTCTGTCTCTGTCTCTCTCCTGTCTCTCTCTCTCTCCTGTCTCTCTCTCTCTCTCTCCTGTCTCTCTCCTCTGTCTCTCTCCTGTCTCTCTCTCTCTCCCCTGTCTCTCTCTCTCTCTCTCTCTCTCTCTCTCTCTCTCCTCTTGTTTCCTGTCTCTTTCTCGGTACAGTACCTGTCTAACGAAGGTAAAGAACATGAGCCTCATCCAACTCAGGATCTGATTATTTGTTGTTAGTTTATTAAGTTTGGCAAAGATCCGCTCTGATCGTTATTTTTCTGATTCTAATGAAATCATAAACACAGGATTTTCAAATCTCAAGATGCAAGTATAACCGCTGAAGCACACACAGGTTGGGCGGGAGAGGAGCTGGACGGGTCCAACACACAGACTTCCTCCTTTACTCCCGCCATAACTCCCGCCATAACTACCGCCATAACTACCGCCACAACTACCGCCACAACTACCGCCACAACTACCGCCACAACTACCGCCACAACTACCGCCACAACTCCCGCCACAACTCCCGCCATAACTACCGCCACAACTACCGCCATAACTACCGCCACCACTACCGCCACAACTACCGCCACAACTACCGCCACAACTACCGCCATAACTCCCGCCATAACTACCGCCATAACTACCGCCATAACTCCCGCCATAACTACCGCCACAACTACCGCCATAACTACCGCCACAACTACCGCCACAACTACAGCCATAACTACCGCCATAACTACCGCCACAACAACCGCCACAACAAGCGCCATAACTACCGCCATAACTACCGCCACAACTACCGCCACAACTACCGCCACAACTACCGCCACAACTACCGCCACAACTACCGCCACGTAGAGCGTCACAGCCTGACGTATGGGCAGTGAGAGCTGGCTGGAAGAATCCCTCTAAAATATATTCACCTCTGACCTCCGACTTTAGAGACTCTGCTGCTCTACGACATCTTCAAGCTTCTTCTGCTTCTTACAGACGAGATAATAACTCACATGGTCACCAGAGTTTGTTTTAAGCCTTTGAACACGACGAATGCTGTCATGTTTTTTTGGGTTAGATTTTGTCTCCCGCCTGTCAAAACTAACTGGACCAGACTGTTAACAAACTCCAGTTTGGTCTAAATCAGAGCTATTACCATCTTTACCTACCTGCCTCGACCCCCTCACATTTTTCAGCCTCCTCTGACAAATGTACGCCTGTTCATTGATTTCTGAATTACATAAACAACCAGCTGTGTCTACATTTGGATCCTTTATTCCCGCTGCCTGTTATTAGCGCTGTTAAACCTCCACTTCCCGCTGCTGCAGCCCATTTCCTTCATTTTATTATTGCATAGTTGCAGCTAATGTGGGGTGAAAGCGAAAATCCGCCTCCACCGCAGTTGGATGGTGTTTTATTACTCTGAGTACTTTCTATAATTTACATTGCTTGACGGACTGCTGGTTGGCAGCTGCAGATGGGAGTTTTGGATGTGTTTCAGTGTGCTGAGCTGGCTTTGGCTTCATGCAGCAGCACTGCTGCTAATTATATACATTTCCTCTACACGGGAGCCTGCAAAGGAAGGCTTCGTCACAATGAATCAGATATGAAAAGACGAACACACACCTGGCCTTCATTACAGCTAAATGGTGAGGCGTGTTGACATGCACTCCAGCAACATTTCATTTGAGCAACTCGAGGGGGAACGCATCTGTTAAAAAAACACTTTACCTGTTTTCAGCCTTGTACTTAAACCTGCAACACATCACCACCTTTTAGTCAAACTTGATTGCAAACATTTCCTTATTTACACATTCAGCAGTTACAGATCAATATTATAATTCATTCGTTTGTGTCACCCGATGAGTGTAAGTCCAATATTCTCTCTCTTTTAGCTCTGTTTTTGGTCTCCACCTCCTCTTTATCTCTCTTCAGCTCCACTTTGTTCCCCTGCTAGTTTCTAAATGAGTCCGTCTGCTGTCTGAAAAAGATGCTTTCACGCTTCACAATAAAAGCCCACCTGTGGTTCTCTAGTTGGATGCTTTTAATGTGAAGCAGTTGCAGTATGAAAATGTTGAGTTAGCTTAATCCAGCTCATAGAAGAGTCAACGTTTCTCCCTTATCAATGTGGAAGTTAACTGTAAGAGACAGAAGAAGGTTCAGATCCAATCTAAAGTTTCAAGACCTTGTGTGGCCTCTACACTTGATCTTTCTCTGACTGTCAGTTTTTTTTTACTGTGGATCAATTCCATGGTAGTAGAAGTTCAGTAGATTATGTTGAGATAACTTCTTAAATTCAGAGAATCGGTCAAGAGTAAAGCCAGACCAAGTGTCTGCCATTGTTAGAATGTGATCCGCGACGTCTCTGTGAATTGAAGGTCATTTTAAAAGACAAGGTAAGGTGATCATATTCTCAGGTAAATCTATACGTGATCGTCCAAACTGTACAATTCTTAATCATCAGCGTATGAAGACACTTGTATAGTGCCCACCTGTTGCAGTGACCGAACACAATAGTTATATTTACACTACAATGAATAAAAGACGATGAAGGCAGGCAAGGGGATTATATTATCAGACAAATTACTATTTATTCTCCGAGTAGTAAAATGTAGCGTTCTTAACATAAATCGTGTGGAATTACAGCCGTTTAATGGCACTTCTGGCTTTCCATACTTGAAGCCTCATCAGAGGTAAATGTGTCTGAGCTGCTCTCTGCTCTGTCGGTCTGTGTTTTTGCTGGTTTAATCCGAATGAGACCTGTTACACAAACAAGTCACGCTCCTTCTCTGATGGGCTCCTCTGTCATTCCCGTCACGCCGCTCTCTCGCCACATTCACGCGCAGCCACTTCCTGCCGGACGATTACGATGATGAATGAGTGAACCAGAGCGCCGCGCGACCGCCGGCAGCTCTGCATAAACAACAAACCATAGAAAAAAAGAGACGGTGCAGAGAGAGAGAGAGAGAGTGTGATGGAGGAGGGTGACATCAGCTTGAGGAAATATCAAAATAAAAAGTGCTCAGAGAGGTAATCATGACCCACAATCAGTGGCGGCTGGTGGAAGATTGTCTAGGTAGGGCCATCCAATCAATTTCAGCAAACATCCCAGAATGATTTAATGCAAAAAAATGAATGTATCAAACACGCATTACTACTTTGCAGTTAAATATTTAACATTTATTCCAACATGAAAAAAAGCAGTAAATAACACTTTGATAAACACGCCAGGACATCTTATTTTAGTCACACTCACAGGGAATTCAGTATAATATATTCAGTATAATATATATCATATAATAATATTCAGTATAATATATATATATTATATATCATATAATAATATTCAGTATAATATAAAACACACACATACATATATAGATATAAGCTATGATGAGTTTTCACTGTTAATCTACCATCTCTATTAAATGTTGATGCCTCCATGACCAAGTGAAGCAGATGAGACTGAGGACAACTATGTAGAAGAACAGATGTTCACTTTGCTTAATATATAGCTTGACAGAGTTCTCCATGTGTGCCCTGGTGTTCTCATGTCTCCTTACCTCCTCATCCCTCACTCCCTAACTGTCCGTGCTGGATCTGTCCTCGTTGTTTTAAAAAGCTAGTTATTAGCATGACCATGGCCAAATCGGTTTGGCCCAAAGCTGAATCTATTTGAGGACGCTGATTGGCTAAATTGTATGTCACTCATTTATATCTTTAATTAGCAATTGGCTAAACTGCTTCATAGACCCGCCTCTTTTGGGCCAAATTCGTTTATGTTTATTTAACCATGTACAGTTTAAACATAAATGTCACCATTCGATGCATTGTACCAGATTGTAGCTTAAGCTAATTTGCATCTGCAGTCCCTTGGCAGGTCAAACAAGGACAAGACAATAACACAGTAAAAGGAAAAGACATAATACAAAGATATACCATAAATCGCCAAGTTGGCAACACTGGCACCGGCTAAATATGTCCTCAGAGCAACATTGGACTTAACAATGGTTCCTATCACATATTAAACCGAACAAAAATCCATCTTCATAAAAACAAGTTGTACAAATAATAATATATAAACAAGCATATTAAAGCTACTGCAGATGTAAAAACAAAAGCAGTTAACTTACCACAGCTGCTGTTTAAAGACAAAGTCCATCCTCCTTTCTTTGTTAATAAAGAGTTTAATCTCACGGTTGTTCAGTACATCCGTGCGTTTTAGTTCCAGTAAGAAGTCCTTCTGGATTCATGGACGCCAGTGAAGACAGTGGAGCCTCCCCAGTTGTATTTCTTGAATACGTTTTAATGCGTTTGAGGGCTGAAAATGTCCGCTCGACAGAGGCAGCAGGTATTGGGATTGTCACCGCCCAACATGTCACGCTAGCCCACTGACCAATCACGTATGGCTAGGCCAGCTAGCAGGCTCTGACACGTCAAAGAATACGCCCAACATGTCAAACTAAAGATCTGATTGGTTGAACACTATGACAATCAACAATATCGTCCCCATTCACTTAAACTGCAAAGGGATTCACTTGTGAGTCTGCAGGCCTCGGGCCTCTCTTCTTACCTAGAGACACAGAGGTGAAATCTGATTGGATAAAAGCTCTACTTAAAACAAGCTGCACTGGAAGCAGAGCAACTGAGGAAGACAGTAGCTGTGCAATGAGAAAATAAGATAATGGGAAAAAAAATTACAATACATGTAGTGTATCTATGAAAACTTATTAAATTATAAAATAGCTATAACTTTGTGATTCTGTCTCGGCCAGCAGAGAAGGCCTTGCAGGCCCTGACGGCCCACCACTGCTTTGTGGTCATATTCAGGATAATATTTTAAACCCTTTATCTCTCTGTTGATTTAGTTCTTCAGGCCAGTCTTTACTGTAACTTATTTACTCCACTGTGCAAATACAGCAGGCCTCAGGGGGGGGGGTTCCAACTTCTTAATTAGATTCCCAAAATCTTCAAAATCAAAGTTTTGTTCATTATATCAGCACTGTAAGCTTGACTTTCATGTTAAAAGCTTTGATGCTGCACGAGGAATGTGACTGACCGTGAAGATTGTGAATAATGTGAAACAGAAACCAATGCTTGACTTGACTACAAAGATCGTGGTTTGGTTTAAAATAACTACAGAAGTTATGTGACGAACAACGGTCTCCTGGCTGAAAGATCGTTTTGACTCAACTACCTCCTTTGAGAGTTTTTGAGGTTTTTTATACTTCGTAATTCACGATGACGTGAATTACGAATACATTTTGTGGAATTATCTACGATTCATGTAGGTATGGGTATGAACGCTGTATGAGAGCAGCCTCGTCTCTTCTTTTATCATGGATTTACAATAAAGCAAAGTGTGAGCAGCTAGCTGACAAAAATAAATGGCGTGAATAACATTACCGTTCATACATACAGTGCTATATATCTTATAATGTCTGTACTTGCATGTAATATTACATAATATATCCTCTCCCCCACTTCTTTCTCCTCACTTTCTCTCCGCTCGATGTTTATTTCATTCCTTCCCTCCAGTCACAATATCACGGCCCGGATGAAATGAAGACATTACTCAGCGTCTCTCTGTGAAACCCCAAATAAACCCTGACACTCTGTTTCTGCTCTTGAATATTTAAACAGGCGCGGCGTGCAATTTGGGTATCTCGTAAACATAATGTTTCATTTGTTCTGTCTGTAGCTGGTGCTCCGGTTCTTTGAAGTCTGAGACCGAAATAGATTTTTGGCGCCACGATGTTTAGAGAACCTCCGCGCCCACAGCACATGTACAAGAGTGTACACGAGTGATACCTACTCTCATCTTTATTCCCTGTTTCAGGGAGGTAGATTCAGTCACTTTCATTTCCCACGATGAAGCAGAAGAGCATGCATGACTTAACAAAATGCCACCAGCTGTCGACACTGCAACCCTTCTAAAATGTGCAATAACCATTTCTTAAGTAACACATAAATTACGTTGACGTATTGATGGTACTGCATATTAATTCTTTATAGGTTAATGCAATTTGAGTGATTGGCTTTATTTATTTATTAAAAAAGCTTTTTTATGATAAATGCCAATGAGCTAGAGAGGTTTTAATGACACAGATGTATGTGCAGATATTGGTACAGTTGGACGTGATGCAGAGGTCAGGCGGCAACCTCCCGTTCTGAAAAGTGAAGAACTATACTGAAGTGTCTTAGAGCTGCATTCTCTCTAATGTCCACCAGGGGGCGACGCCTCTGGTTGTATAGAAGTCTATGAGAAAATGACTCTACTTCTCTCTTGATTCATTACCTCAGTAAACATTGTAAACATGAGTTTATGGTCTCAATCTCTAGTTTCAAGTCTTCTTCAATACAGCATGATGTTCATTTAGTACATTATGGTCCATTTAGAGTCAAACAGACCATAAAGCAGGGTATGCTTTAGGGGCGGGGCTACACAGTGATTGACAGGTCTCTCCCAGAGACGTATACGGCGTCTCTACGTCACTCCTCCTCAGTCCAAATATGGTCGCTTCCTGTTCACTGGCTGCCAAAAGAAACCGCATGGCGACGACCGTAATCCAAGCTCTCTAGGCTTCAAAACATCAGTCCTCAAACCAATGGGTGATGTCACGATGACTACGTCCACTTCTTATATACAGTCTGTGGGAAAAGCGCTGGAAAATGGTCTTAATTTGTTTTCTTTGGCAAGTGACCTTGGTATAAATGAGGAGGCCTCTTGTCGCCCATTACTTCCTGATAATAGACACCTCATGGAGCATTATTCCTTACATGAACCTTTAAAGTCATGGATCTATTAGTATCTCAGAATCTCACCTGTACCTGAAACAACATGCCCCACCACCCCTTGCTTTCTTCTCTTATGCAACACTGATTATTGTCCGATTTGTGTAAATCCAATTATAAACTAGATGTTGATCAAATGAATACATTAACTCCTTTAAATTGCTCTGATCGAGGTCCTTTGAGAGAAGCTTTAAAGGCAACAGGAAAAATACCTTTTTGTTTTGCTATAAGACTTTAAGGTCAGCAGGACGAGAGGGTTCTCCAGATACCAGATCAGAAAACATGCATTTATTAAAAGAGGGCTTTGAAGATGAAGAGTGCAGACTTTGTTTTTAGTCTTACAGCTGAAGCAGCAATCTGTGCAACAAAGGTCCTTCGCATAAAGTTTGAAGTAATGGGATGAAGAGATATGGTGTTAATCGTTAATGCGGTTCTTAGACGACATAAACATAAAGAATAAATAATATAAATAATCTAAGCTGACATGCACCAAGGTCACCAAATGATTTGCATAAATAGGTTCTTGAAGATCAATTATAAGATCGCTTCATGAACAGATTTCACGATCAGAAGATGGAGTCTTTAGTAGTATTCATTTTGAAATCATGTTAAAATCACGTCTTTTTATTGCTACCATAACTATAACAAGTTTTTGTTTAAAAACCAAACCTTAACCACAACATTGTCTGATCATAAAACACGTTAATTATTCAACAGTGATCTGTTACTGATGACGTTTCCTTCAGAAAACACTAATGTCTCATTCTGAAGTTACAAAACTCAACTCGTACAACGGTTCGTGTGACATCTTACAAAAAGTTACTCCTCAGTTTTCTGTGCATTTTTCAAGAAACGTTACCAAACCTCAAACACCGTCTTTTAAAGATGAACTCCCGTCTCCAACATAAGCAACGTTAACTTCTCCTTTCACACTGAGACCGACCCACCTCCACTCCAAAGGATCCTGAAGGATCCATGACGAGGCACAACATGATCCAACTGATGCAGAAGAAAAGGTTACATGCAGTGTGTTCTAAGGATTACGTCGTAGTTCCTCATCTGACTAACTCTTCTCTATGTCTCTATGATGTGTATTTGTTGGGTTTTTGTTGTTGTTATTTCTGGTGGACTTCCTGTTTGGTGGGTATAGCTAAATCCCCCTCCAGGCTCTGCTTCTTAATTTCCTTTTCATTAGCATATGCATCCTAACAATCTGCATGTGGAGCTCTCGGGAGATCACCGCAGTGCTCTCGGGAGAGTGTGTGGTGAACTATGAGACACTATTAGACAAACACCGTTTTTGAAGTGGCCCATGTGACTGCGACTGTATTTCAGAAACACTTTGGAGGTTGCAGGTGTGTGTTTCGAGCTGGCGGCAGGCATCCTGTGACATCACCGCCGTTTCCTCTACGATGCAGATGTCTGTGTTTTTGTGTCTGTGCTGTTATTGTAGATACAGTTCCATGTGGTGTGCACGGACACTGGAGAGTAAAACAAGGGAATCAAACTGTCAATAAAGATCCTTCAACTGATCGCGTTGTTCAGAGAAGGCTTGTTGAAATGGTTGCTCAATAATTCATGTCGTCCTTTGACTGTCTACTGAATATACAGTCCACTCCTTGAGAGGGTGGACTTGTGCAGTTCTAAACCTTTTCAAGACTAAAACTCACACGAGTTGACTGAAAGACACGATTTCTGACCATCTAGGTGTTTATTTTACTACATCTGTAGATTTCTCCTAAATTCACCGAGTTACCTTTTAGCCTGATTTGCATCAGACTCTGATCCATAAATCTCCACTTCAGTAGCTCTCAAATACACCAACCTTTACACTTTCATTCCTCTCTATTCTGAAGGTTTGTTCACACTTCATTCGTTTTTTTTTAACGGCTGTTGAGAGTATTTACAAAGAAATATCGAAAATTCAAACAAAAAAATGCCTGATTTGCATATTCAAACATAAAAATAAATCCTAGAATAAAACATTTACAGTATAAAAGACTTGTAATACAAAAAACAATTGTCTTAATGTAAGTAATCAGCTGGTGAACTTTCATGGTGATATCTGTTAGTTGAAATGTTAAACATTTTGTGTACATTATGTACGGCAATCAAATAGTTTCACTGCTGCGGATGAATAAACATTTTGAATTACTTATGCAAGTATTCAATAACTTATGATGTAACGTCATAAAACTATTCGGGTAATTAGCTAATT
The DNA here is from genome assembly GCA_032191485.1 of Leptoclinus maculatus. Classification (NCBI taxonomy): domain Eukaryota; kingdom Metazoa; phylum Chordata; class Actinopteri; order Perciformes; family Stichaeidae; genus Leptoclinus; species Leptoclinus maculatus. The sequence goes on along the minus strand of JAVDOI010000003.1, from coordinate 21,376,907 downwards.
AACTTACATGATGTAATATGATTCATGGCCTCTGTAGTAATCATACAATTAATATGACAGCTGTTCATCCGAGTGTCTCTCGAGGAGCCATTTATCCAGATATAGAGAGAGAGAGTCATTCAGCAGCATTACTCATAACTCCGTCTTGTTGTTGTGCATGTGTCCCGCTGGACGGCTACTTCACACTGAATGATGCTCCCGCTTTGTGACAGGACGGAATAATTGGGTCAGAAGAAATTAGGCTGAATGTGAGAAATGTGGTCAAAGCGCTCAGCCTGCAGAGCTGGAAGGCGTGTTTTTGCGCTGCCAACCGATTGTTTTCTTCAGATGGTTTTAAAACCTCTGACAGCCAGAGTCTATGGATCAGGGAGACATGCAGAGCGGTAATGTATCGCCGTCTCTTCACTTGAGAGAAAGCAGCATTATTTCTTAGTACCGGAGATCTTTACTTACTCTTGTTGTCATGTGCAGATATTAAAAAGAAAACGTTGGTATTCGACGTAAACTTCAGGTGTCCGTAGGGATCTAATGTGTTCACCTGTCAGGTATTTTATCATGTGAATGTCTCGAAACGGGTAAGACGGGCATGAGATTCAGCTGGATGTTTCTGTGAGCAGGGACCAGGCTGAGCAGGAAACTGACATGTGACAGAAACTCTCGGCTGGACTCAAACCCAGGGTGCTGTGGTTTAACAGGTGCATGTTGGGGCCGTCTGAGCCGGGACTTCCAACTTGCTATTTTCAACCCGTAAAATGATTGTAAAGACAATACATTCAGCCCAAACACATGTTAAACACCAAAAACAAGATTTGTGCACCATCTTTCCAAGCTCCATGTTCAAATTTGTTAAAATAAATCAGAGCTTTAATGAAAAAAACTCTTTATTTTACTTGATCTGACACGTTCAAATGAAGTGACACTTCAGCTCCTTTCAAGCCTTTAAGTGGCATCAAGGCTTGTTTCAATGGAAGCGAGCACGCTTCCACTTCCTTCAGAAAATGTAGCTTTTCAAATCAAGATTCTAAATGTTTTTAAATTTGAAGAAAAGACACTTTTAAGGTGAGCAAGGAGAGATGGAGCTGTTAAGGTCTTTGCGAGTTATGCTTTCTCTAACTTGCGTCATTCATTTTTGGGCGATTAGTTGAGTGGAGGCCTGTCGGACAGTCTCCACTATGTGACTGACAACATTAATACATGTTGGAAATTAAAATTGGAAGCTCAGCCATGCTTCCATCGGGGAATATAGAAATACCCAAGCATCCCGTCTTTAAAGATTCTAACGCCGAAGTGTTCTTCACTTCACTGTTTGGATGCACTTGGTTCTTGGAAGCGACTGCAGTTGCTGAAGTTAATACGAAGTGATTGTTAGTTAATGTTAGATTCATTGTATTTGATCCGTCATGAACCCACTTGTGACGGACTCTTGATTAATACTCAGAGACAGAAGACTCACTGTTCTCTTCAGAAGGAGACGAGTAAAGAAAACAACAACTTTTCAATGACTTTCAATCAAACCACACTCTACTTGTCAGAGTTAATTCAATTTAAAAGTGTTAATGACGCAGGTTGTGCCTCCAGGCAGTCTGCTCTGTTCGGCTCAGGAAGCTTCCAGCAGCAGGAGCCGGACGAGCAGGAAGTATAGATGGATGAAAAGCGGAGTTTAGGAGGTAGAAATGGTCGGTTGGGTAGATTATGGAGACTGACAGCAAGGTGGGCGACTCCCCTCGCTTCTATCTTTAACTCAAAGATCGACTCAGCTCGCCAGCTATTGGGGAGCATTATCATTTGAACTTAAGAATAACACTTAAATGGGCAGTTGGATGGCTGACTGCCTCCCTGGCAGGGATTTCTGTCATTCCCAATGTAATTAGTGTGTAAGAGGAGCCAGGAGAGAGTGGCGCCAGACTTAGAATAATACAGGGGGGGGGGGGGGGGTATAGAAGCACTGATGGATCATTTAACGCAGATCTCCAGAAGCCAGCTACACTTTTGCAGTACCTGAGTGCAGTGCAGAGAATGTCTTTGACATGACATGTGAATGTGCTCAAGTAGCCGACTGACACATTTCCATAATTATAAATCTTCCTCTTTTGTCTCCAGTGATTAATGTGCAATTCCTCAGCGGAGACCACCAGAGAGATAATTATTATTCATAGTGCTCATGTGTTCTGATAAGCGCCATGTTGTTCTTTTCTGTGTGCAGATCATTTTCCGCAAGATCAGCGAGGTGAAGAAGGAGGAAGAGGAGAGGCAGCGGGCGAAGAACGAGGTGCAGCTCACCATCCCGCAGGACCATCCGGTCCGCAAGCTTTTCCAGAAGTTCAAGCAGCAGAAGGAGCTCCGCAACCATGGAGTTGCAGCCACCTCGCAGCTGGACCTGGAGAAGAACCAGCTGCAGGTGGAGCAGCACCACCTCCACCACCACCACCACCACCAGCAGCAGCACCTGCACCCCAACAGCCTGCAGCTGGGCCACTCCAGCCTGCAGCACTCCCTGCCGCTCAGCCTGCAGCGGCCCCCGTCCTCCATGCAGAACGGGGCTCCGCCCAGCAGCAGTGTGCTGACCGTGTCTCAGGTGACGCCCATGCAGAGCTCACTGGCGTACAGCCCCCCCGGCGAGCCCCCCGTCAAGCAGAACAACTGCGACATCATGGAGCTGCAGCCCAGCTCGAGTGGAGGCGGAGGCGAGCCGACCGTCAGGGTCAAAGTCAGCACCAGCCCCGCGTTGGCGAAGCCCGTCGTCAAGGCCAGCGGCTGGATGCGCCTGAAAAGCAACATGGCTCCGGTGGAGGCCCGGAAGGAGGGGCTTAACAACAACGTCAAGGCCGTCTCCGTGGAGATGCTCTCCCAGGAGGGCAAAGGTCAGGAAGCAAGAGGGGGCGGGGATGTGGAGGAGGGCTTGGTGTCCAGCAACAACCCCCTCCGCAAGACGGACTCCTGCGACAGCGGCATCACCAAGAGCGAGCTGCGGATCGACCGGGCGGGGGAGGCGCGGACCCCCGCCGCGGTCACCCCGCTCCTCCACAGCCCTCTCCCCGGAGGAGCGGGGTCCCCTCACCCTTTCTGCCCCGTGCCAGAGCAGGCCCTGCAGGCCGCGCTGCACGAGACCCGGCTGGAGCTCCGGGGCGACATCCAGACTCTGGGGGGCCGTCTGGGCACCCTGGAGAGTCAGGTAGCGGAAATCATCAAGCTGCTCTCGGACAAGAAGCGGCCGTCCTCGGGGGCGCCGACGGCCTCCGCCACGCCCAAAACCAAAATACAACGTCAGGACATTTTCACCGTTTCTAGGCCTGTTTCTCCGGACTCGGAGAAGGACGACGGGCTCTGAAGAGAGCTCCACCAGTGGTGTGGACAGAGAACCGGAGCACACGTGTGATCACGTGGCACATTGTTCTGCTACGATCGTGATTAATCAGTTCAAGGTTTTTGTTTGGTGGGCATCCAGTTACGCCACTGGTCTTAAAAAACACACACTGGCTTCTTGAACATTTGCACACTGACTTCTATCTCCAAGTCACGCGAGAGTCCAGCACTCCAGCGTGACGCGGGTCCCGCTTTTTGTGATTGTACAGACCTCTCTATGCATGTCCAGCTGGATTCTGGCCTGCCAAAGAAACTACTACTGACCGTACTTATTGCCTGTATATTATGCAGTTGACTGCATGCAGAGTTTAAAGAGACGTTTTATTGAGCTACACTGTACATATGAATATTTTTCATTGATAATTTACTATGTGGACATTCAGGGTTTGCATACTGGTAGCACTCTAAACATTGAATAACAAAGGGATTGTGCATGGATAATTTATGAATAGAGATGAAATAGAAGAAGACAGATTCCCAAATGTGATGAAGAAGCATCCCTTTACACGTGAAGGGACTTTTCTGGTATGTTTTATATATTAATTGTCAATTTCGCTTCTTATAATAATTTATATTTTTGATTACGGAAATGCCCTTGGCCTCAGTTAGTTGTCGGATGAAACCTTAAACGGTTATTTTGTCAGAATCCTCCTTGTGTCTATGCATCGCTCGGGTACGCCGCTTCTTCTTTTGTTTGTTCCATTCCTCTGCATGAATCAGGGATGGCTGAATGCACTTTGGGTGAAAGGCTTTTTTGGGGGGGGGGAAATAGCACGGGAGTTTAGTTCACATGAAAGTCCACTCAGCACAGTGACATGTAATCCCACACACGGCGGTCTTAATTAACCAGCGAGCGTCGCACTGAACAAAAAAAACACCCCCGGCGGCTCAGATCTCCGTTCACCACAGAAGAGCTCAAGTAATACAACAACGGAACACTGTACTTTTTAACGATATCGGTTTTTCTAAATCTGCATGCAAAGGAGTAGTTTTATGCTCCGGAGTGCGTACACACACACACACACACACACACACACACACACACACACACACACACACACACACACACACACACACTCTCTTGATGTGAACCCTGACGGCCCGCTGAGACTTTTTTTCTTCACAAAAGGCAGAAGAGTCGTTTTTTGTCTGAAGTCGAGGTTTTTCAGGTCTTGTTAGATTCAGACGCTGCCCCCCCCCCCCCCCCCCCCCCAACACACACACACACATGTTCACATTGAATAAGGCAGAACACAGATGTGCGGTAGCCATCATGTCACTCCTGCTTTGTTATGGACAGTGTGAGTGGATGGACTGGTGGCTCATGAGCTCCTGGATAGATTAACAGCTGGTTGGATTTCTTTTCATGCCTTTATTAAACAGTTAACAGGAGCGAGAGAGAGACGGGGAATGACGTGCAATAGACGTGGTCAGCACCCTAAACCTCCAGGCCACCAGGGCGCCGCTGCACGGTTTCTATACAGAAAGCAGAGATGCAAATAACACATTCCTGCCAGGATACTCGAAATAACCCAATCTGACCTACGGTGTCAGGAGAGGACGTTGGTAGATCGTTCACTCTGAAGTCAACGCTTCAAATGGCCCCGCTAGAAGGTATCCGCCCTCTTTAACGAGTTCCACAGAATCTTAAAATGCAGCTGAACAAAGGGGTCGAATGGTTCAATCCGGGGTTGCTTGTGTAGGCGTGGAGCTGTCCGTGGTACTGAAGCGGAGCCGAGACGACGGACAGACAGACGTCACGGCTTCTTAGCCTGCTTGCTTTTCGTTGTTGTAAATAGATCTTTTGGCATTCATTAAATGATGGCGAGAGAGATGCAGACTGACGTAAACAGATGTTTCTACGTGCCTCCCCACTAATATATGTAAATAATGCTAAAATAAATGAATACAGGTGTCAATCTAAATTATTATTATTCTGTTATTTATTTCTTCATAACCATCTGGCGACCCCTAGAAATGATCCCTTGTCTATTAAGAACCACTGCTGTAGCAAAACATCCTTATTATTCTGAATGGCCACGTTTGAAGGTGAGATAGAAGAAGAGGAGAGAGACGTGATCAGTCGTACAAATGTGTGACCTGTGCACACGCCGGACTCTCTCTCCTCGAAGACAGTCGGCTGTTAATAAAACAGAAGTTAAAGCTCCGCCTACTTTTCCACCTGGAAACGTGGCGACGCCTCATCCCTTGTCCTGCAGGTCGTCTACGGCCTAAAGTTGTGATTGATCCCTCAAATCAGAGCAGGAATTGAAGGCGTCGCGATCACATAATCTCTCATGGCGACCATTGTTTTTTTATTCTTGGAGAAAAACTATAATCTCAAATGAAAAGCATTAGTGTCGTCTTCAGTTCTCTGGCACTTAAAATTTCCCACCAAAGCACTTATTGTGCTGAAATTAAAACATCTATTTTCCATTTTGTTCGCTCAGATTTGTGTCTCTGCTGGGAAATGATGAAGATCAATAACTTTGTCACGCTAATTGGCACAAAACGGCACCAGTTGTAGACGAGCTGAGACGTGAGACTTCTGTCTCATTATGCTAATCTTTTACTTTAGACTTTCTACTTTCGATGGCTTCTGTTGTGCTGTTTTATTTAGATGAGCCTGTTTTCTGCACACCTCACACTCTCTGTCTCTGCTGTTGGCCACTGAGCGGATCCCCTGCAAGAATCGGGGGCAAAGTGCCTTGCTCAGGGACGCCTCGGCAGCAGGTTCAGGCTCATCAGATCACTTCCATGATGGCTGCTGCCTCTGTACCCGTGTAGAGCAGCACACGCCAGTATGCTTCATATCTCTGTAATATACAAATACATCGAATATCATGCAAAGCTATGCAACAGTTGATTCTCTCACAGCTGTAAAGAGGCCCATCGTGTCTACAGGTGATTACAAATACATCTCCGTGAGGGATGGAGGGTTTGTGTGTGTGTGTGTTTGTGTGTGTACATATCCACCAGCCAAACTTAATGATGAAGTCTAAATGAAGAGTACATCTTTTAAGGGAAGTAGTGAGTCAGTCAGTTCAACACTTCACTCCCCAGAAGCTGAGTCGTGAGTTCTTTACAGGATAACTCCCCAAAAACATGAATTCTCGTTAGTTTCAGTTGTGTTTTTGATCAACGCCAGCATGCTGATTTGCTAACAACACGCTCAATGTTGATTGATGAAGCTGAGTTTGACTGGCTGTGTCTGAAATATCCCACTTTTTACTTTCAATGACATGCAACACACCTGCTCTTGAACGCGTCTGAAAGTTAAAGAGTTAAAGAAAGACTTAGAGTTTGATACTGTTTTTGCTCAAATGGCTGCTTACAGTTATTTTGCTGGAAACAACAAAACCGTGTTTGCTTTTTAACAAGTTTAACAAGCTTTTCCCCCAAAAACACAGTGTCCCAGAAAATGCACCTCAGACCCCCCGAAACAACTGAACACAATCTTCACCAAAGTGGCTGCATGTGACAGATTCTCAGTCAGGAAATATATTTATTTTTTACTATTTCAGAGAAAGTTATATTACCATATCTAACAAAGATTCATGAATAGTAACCACTATATCAATAACAGGAGTTTTAATGGCAAATACTGGTTTTGTGGAAAAGCCACTTTAAAACGTTTTCTTGGTTTTCTTAAAATCAATGTATTGATTGTGATAATTAATTATAAAAACATATTACTTAAAACTAAAATTTGCCAATTCTATTTCATATTTCAAATGATTTTTTAAAAAGGTTGTTAATGTGTCCGCCCAGCTAACCACGTCCCACAATTCATTTCCTGCTTTAATAGAGCAGGAGCTCTGATTGGCCAGCTGTCAACAGAACTCTGACCAATCAGAGCTTTTGTTGTAAGTGAATTTATTTAAAGTATAACAAACACAGAACGACCAAACAGAATTATTAACGGTTTAAATCAATTCTAATCACTTTTAAATTGTATTTAATGAAATGCTAATTTTATATTTACATGTATAACTTGATTGATTGATTATAATTAAACACACGTTTAATTATAGCACTCCAGCCTCCATTCAGAAACCACAGACAGATGGAGCCAGTTTAGAAGTTTAGCAGGAAGTGATTCAGAAGGAGCTTTAAAATCTAGTGCTTTAAAAAAGAAAAGTGATTTACTGTGTGTGTGTGTGGGGGGGGGGGGGGGCGGGGGGGGGTGGCCGACACCACCTCCACCTCCTCTGGCGGCTTCGTCTCTCCAGTTTGAGAGTTTTTCTGTCACCGAATTCGCCGGAAAACTTTGCCACTTGTCAGCTTGTCAGAGCAAACGTCCTCTTCTTTTTTGACGAGAGAATGAAGGGCGACCCCTGTGATCTGAGCCCTGCACTCACACACACACACACACACACACACACACACACACACACACACACACACACTCTCACACACACATGCACACACACACCTTTCAGCGCAGGATCTTTTGGCTTTGCCACTTGAATGTACAACCTCCCGTCCTCCCTTCTCCAGCCTCTCCCAGACGTTTCACTGGGAGCAGAGATGCTTTTTTGAGTCTCCCTTTTGTTTCTACTTTCCATCTCGACACTAGAAGGAGGTCCTCTTGTTTCCTCTCTGACAAAACGCCTCCTCTCTCTTTCAGCATCTTGTTCCTTTCTCCACCCTCTCTCTCTCTCTCTCTCTCTCTCTCTCTCTCTGTCCTCCCCCTCTCCTTGATCTCCATCACGCTCTCCTCGGCATGCTGATGATGATGTGCAGTCTTTGCCGACCGACACCGTGAATCCACCTCTCTGGAGACGGGGACGGGCCTCATTGATTAAAAATGATCCTTTGGCTTGATTCGATCCTGCATATTGCATCGAAGTCATTTCCCCGCCAAGAATAGATCGAATTTATACGGTTTGACTTATCTCACAATATCCAACCTGCAGACATTTAAATTCTTCATCAGCTTTAGCTCAGATAAAAGTTACCGTGGTTTTAATAAGCGGGGCCCTTTCTCTCTTTTTTCTACTGGAATGTTATCGATTTCTACTGTTTTGTTAAAGCAGCACTGGGATCCCACACTGACTCATGTATTGTTTTACAGTTGCACATCTAAACTGTAGTGTCAGAATAATAAACAGCCGTCTGGGATTCTCTCTCTCTCTCTCTCTCTCTCTTTGTCTGTGTTTTAGAAACATCGTTCCTCTTCACTCACTTTCCGGAAGGAGCATTAAGTAATCAATGAGTTTATTGATCTGTATTGGCACCCAGTGGGAGCTGAAAACAACACAAAGAGGCCAGATTCTCTGCTGCAGGAACAGCTCTTTACTTTAGTCTGGCCTGTTGTTGATGTGTTGACCTGGAAGTAAAAAGGAAACCTCCACAAACCAAAAAGTCCACAAAGAGATGATCATTTTCCTGAAAACATGCGGTTCATTGGGTACAGCTCGCTAAAACGACTACGGTTACCTTCATACAGATTCTTTCTGTTCTGTTTTGTTTCAGAGATCATGTTGGAGGATACAGTCTGAGGTGCTGTGGAGCTATTGGAACGTATCTTCATGCAACAGTTTGTATTTTCCCACAAAGGTCCGGCAACACGTGTCGATTTCTGCTTGTTAAATGAATACAGTCTTTTCAAAATAAACTTCCTCCTTCACAGGAAACAACTCGGTTAGGTTTAGGCAACAGAACTAGTTAGTTCGGTTAAGGAAAAGATCGTGGTTTGGGTTCAAGTAACTCGGAAGTTAGGTGACAAGTAACTCAGCGTACACTTTCATAACAGCGGTGTCTTGGTGATCCACGTCTCCTCCCACCAGCCTGATGTATGAAGTGGACGTAGTCACCGTTACGTCACTCATTAGTTCATTAGTTTGTGGACTGCCGTTTCGAAGCCTCCTGGTTGGCATTTTGCCCGTTGCCATCTTGTTCTTTTGCAACCACAACAACGGTACAACCAAGCGCTGACAACCAAAATGTTACAATTAACTGTCATGAATTGAAAACACTGTGAAAGAGTAAAAGTTGTAAGAAGAAAACACGGACAACTCCCAGACCGGAAAACCTCTTGGTAACGACCTGTCAATCACTGTGTAGCCCCGCCCTAAAGAATACACTACTCTATGGTGCATTTGACTCTAAATGGACCATAATTTACTAAATGAACATCATGCTGTATTGAAGAAGACTTGAAACTAGAGATTGAGACCATAAACTCATGTTTACAATGTTTACTGAGGTAATGAATCAAGAGAGAAGTAGAGTCATTTTCTCATAGACTTCTATACAACCAGAGGAGTCGCCCCCTGGTGGTCACTAGAGAGAATGCAGCTTTAACACATGAAGCTATGACTTCACTTCCAGAACCAGAAGTTACAGCCTGATCGGGACTTTATTTATTTAAATGTGGACAAAGTAATGCCACCTTTCAAAATGACCAAACAGTTGAATTAACTTAACCTAAGTTCGTAGAATCTGTTGCCTTAAAAACTCAGGTCGTCAGATATTCACCCTCCAGCCACACTGAAGGAGAAATACATGGAAATCATTTTTGATTGAGTTAAATCATTCTGAACTCGGACAATTGGATTCTCTCTGCAGCTTCTTAGACAGATTTAGAAAAAAAACTTCTTAAAAAGTTTCTTTTGCAGCTCAACCCTTTTGATATTCTTTGTTCTCCTTCCTCCTCTCAGCTGCCTCCTCTTCCTCAATCTCACTTTCTTTTTCTATTTCCCGTCTTTGTGACCAGAATTGATATTTCAGGCTCCCGGCCTGCAGCTTTCTAAGAGGTTCAGAGTAAAGTGAAATAATAATCTCTAGTTTAACACCGCAGAATCTCATTAAGACACTTTCGACCTCTGAGCAGTCGTGTGCTATTATTTGTTTTGTTTCAGCATTTAAAAAATTCAATTTTCCTATCAGCGTAGCTATTAACTGCTTATCTTTCTATCCATTAATCTGTCCGGCTAATCCAATCGGGCACTTTCTCAGACATCTGGGACCGTTTGTGGCGCGAAAAAGCTCTGAATCTTCGAAGCCAATTAGTGACAGACAGCAGAATTATTATCGATAGCTTCCTGTGGATGGTGAGTCAAGACTCCACCTGCAGCTGTGTGGACACATGAAGCCTCCGCTGTCTCTAAAATAAACAGTTCGACATTTATCCCCATTAGAGTCTCCTCAAATAGAGAGGAGGAGACGCACTTTTTTTACCCAAACTGACACCCGTCAGCTCCGGGATGTGCCGACAGATTCTCTTGGAAAACATATTTAATTGCTGCTGGTGGAAAAAGGTTTTCTCTCGCTGCAGTAAACTGTCGAAGCGAAGGTGCTGTTGAAGCCCATTTACCGCAGAATTGTTTCTTTTTAGTGTCAATCGAGAAGTTATTATCTCCGTGTGAGTCGACGAGTCTCAAAACCAAAACAGCATTACAGCTCAATTAGAAATACACATTATATGGTACACTTTGGGTCCAATTATTGATTACAGTTCAACTTCAAATTTAGTTTGCTAAAGTCAGCTGTCCCTCCTGCAGAAGGGGGAGGAGTCATACAGTCTGATGACCACAGGTAGAGAAGACTTCCTGTGGTGCACCTCGACGGTCTGAAATGACTTCAGTGTGGCATTCAGGGGGCATCGTCCAAAACACTGATGAATAAGATTTAAATAATGAAAGATTCGGGGAAACTTCATGCACCAAAAGACGAGGTAAGATCTGTGAAATAATCGTGAATATTACATCTTAATACAACTCTCGCATCAAAAATGCAAAACAAAACAAGTGGTTGATACGATGCCGTTCCACTGCATCAGACCCACACTGGGACGGTCTCTCATTCTTCTATCCAGTGTATGTGAAGTTCCACAACCAGCATCAGAGGACAGCAGAGGTAATGACACAATATAACGGAGGTTCACAGATGCAGCTGTAAATATAAAAGGTTCATCAAAACGAAGCACTGAAGAGTTCAAAAGCCTCATCTGATCTTTATGGATCATTTGTCCATTGGAAGTCAGTGATGAGGCGCCGGATGGTCTTGATGTGTCTGCTGCTTTGATATCACAGCGGTTCGCCCTTCAGAGCTCCATGAGGATGAAATGTGTTTTTGCTCCAGACTGGAGTCTTCGGTTCCTTTCCCCCCTTTAGCTGCTGTCCATATCAGTGGAGGGAACACTGGGGCCTGAAGCTTATACAGCAACCTTTAATTATCTCGTAGGAAAAATCTGTTAGAGATGTCTCCTCCTGGACTCTTCCTCCTTGTACTCTAAATTGAATCTGCAGATTGAGAAGATGAAGAACATATTCCATCCTGGTCTCCGGAGGACTAAGCGGCTCCCTCTTTCCCTCAGAATCAGAGTGCGGTCCTGTTTTTACATTTAACCCTTTTCAACACGTTCTCCGCCACCATGAGGGTCACTTGCGAGCTAGTTGCATAAGCTATTGTACCCTCTTTGCCAAACCACCTATTTTTATTTTACACTAAAGGAGAATCTTGGATGTTCTCGATGATCAAAATATTCACACAAGACGAGGTGCGATGTACAAACGTAATTGATCCCCGAGGGGCCCCGTGTGGGCTGAAGAACGAAGACAATTACAATAAAGAATACATTAAAAGCAATGAAGTGTTGTTATAATTGAACCTTTTTGTTTGTGGCTAAAATTAAATTCAGTGCTTTTCACTAATTCCTGCGTTTATTGTAATTATGGTAATTTGATTGTTCTGTAAATAACCGCACGTCTTTTATTCTTGAACTCCACAAGGCTTCTGTTTCATCATCGCACTGCTCACCAACGACTGAATCCTCTGAGAGGAAGTGAGTGTGTATCCGGGCAGGAGAGAGAAATGGTGTGTGTGTGTGTGTGTGTGTGTGTGTGTGTGTGTGTGTACATGTGACAAAGCAGGGTTTGCATAACTGCACGTAGTCGTGACTCATGTGTGTGTGTGTGTGTGTGTGTGTGTGTGTGTGTGTGTGTGTGTGTGTGTGTGTGTGTGTTTACAGTGTCTGGCTCTGTTTCTTACATGTCAGGACATCTGTCTGGTTTCAGCAGATTACATCATGAAGAGGAGGTGGAAACAAAGCAGACTGGGAGACATCCAGGATCTGAAGCCCACTGAGCCCTCCTCACTACCACCACACTCCATGTGGCCTCGCTGGAACGCTGCATAAGTAAGATTCTTATAAACAATTTATCAATCATTATTTATTGACTGTCCCAGTACTTAGATGCAGTTTCTTCACTGTAACACCAGGTTAGCTGTCTGGACAGTTGGCTCTCCTGAGACCTTCGTTATCTTCAACAACCCTGACAGGAGAGAGTCGCTGTGATGACCCCCGCTGCCATAATCGTTCCTGACTTCACCACTTCCTCCTTCAGCTGTAGACGGGTGGGGGGGGGGGGGTGGGGGTTACCATGAAACCATCAACGAAGGTTTCTAACCTGAGGTCTATGACCTCCTCTGGGAGCTCAGAGGGAGACACAATGACTCATCGGAGACCATTTATCTGACTTCTTTTTGCAACCAGAAGAGTCGCCCCCTGCTGGTCAGTAGAGAGAAAACACGTTTTAAGACACTTAGCAAGCCAAGCTAACCGATGCGGAACGGCCATGTTGTTAACGTGCATAGTGTACTTCACTGAGCCGGTCATCACAAAAAAATAAAAGTACTACAACAAAGCTACACCAATTTGGGACTTTCTTGACGTGCAAAAATGTACAAACATGTGTAATTTACAGACTTCTGTACATTTCTTTCTGAAATAAGGGGGACACCGGAAGTCGAGGGGCTTCGTCTCTCTATTGTTGTATCAGCCTGGCAGTTACACACCTGAAATACATCCATTTGACACCTTTCAGGCCAAGTCTAGGGCACTAAAACAGGATCAGATTCCTTCACTAGTATAAGTGCAGGTTAAGGGCAACTTCCCCTCCACTGCCCTGAAACAGCCCGACAGGTACCAACCGTGGTCATGAATTATACAGTCGCTCCTACGGGGACGTGAGGGTGAAGAAGGAGGATCTGTGAGGACGACGAAGCTTCTGCGGAGAGGATTTCCCCAGAGATACTGCGCTGCCTTTTGATCATCACCGCCGTTATTACCGTTGACATGTAGCGGGACGGAGGCGGCGTGGGTGAAGGTTGATTGATCAACTGGAAGTTCTAAACACAGCAATTTTTTTTTTCAGCTGTGGAATCATGGAAATAATTTAACAATTTCTTTGTTGTATTTTTGAACAAAGCAGGAGAATCTGCTTCATTTTAAATGGAAATATTGGACTTTTTACTTCTTTTATGTGAAGGTCAGAGGTACTAGTTTAGTTTGCATGATTTACATTTACGGTTAATGAAAAGGGAAAGGCTTCGAAATACTTCATGAAAGTCACACTTGCTACATAACCAACTCATTCGAACTATACTAAACTGGAAAGAATATTGAAATGTGACAATAAAACAAGAGACAAAGTGAAAATTACATTTACTAAACAATATCTTTTACAGAAAAATCAGATATGATCACATTTCTAAAAAGTAAACGTAAAATAGTTGCGAGTAGAATAGAACAACAAAACATACGAGCTCAAACAAAGATTGCCTGGTTTTTGCTAAATATATTTTTTAAGAGCAATCCGAAACTTAAGCAGTTGGCCAAAGAATTGTATAGAGTGGTGCTAGTCAGACAGATGTTATACACTCGGTGGTGCTGGTTCAGACAGATGTTATACACTCGGTGGTGCCGGTTCAGACAGATGTTATACACTCGTGGTGTTGGTTCAGACAGATGTTATACACTCGGTGGTGCCGGTTCAGACAGATGTTATACACTCGGTGGTGCCGGTTCAGACAGATGTTATACACTCGGTGGTGCCGGTTCAGACAGATGTTATACACTCGGTGGTGCCGGTTCAGACAGATGTTATACACTCGGTGGTGCTAGTCAGACAGATGTTATACACTCGGTGGTGCTGGTCAGACAGATGTTATACACTCGGTGGTGCTGGTTCAGACAGATGTTATACACTCGGTGGTGCTGGTTCAGACAGATGTTATACACTCGGTGGTGCCGGGTCAGACAGATGTTATACACTCGGTGGTGCTGGTCAGACAGATGTTATAAACTCGGTGGTGCCGGTTCAGACAGATGTTATACACTCGGTGGTGCCGGTTCAGACAGATGTTATACACTCGGTGGTGCCGGTCAGACAGATGTTATACACTCGGTGGTGCTGGTTCAGACAGATGTTATACACTCGGTGGTGCTGGTTCAGACAGATGTTATACACTCGGTGGTGCTGGTCAAACAGACTCCACAGTCACATCTCAGGGCCACGGGGTAGGTGAAGGTGGGCTCCACGTTCGGCAGACAGTTGGGCAGCTTCACAGAGACCAGGCGCGTCTCGTTGTAGGTACAAACCCTCTGGTAGGACTCGATGAAGGGGGGGTCCAGGACGGGCTTCTGCTCATACAAACAGACAACAAAATAGTCTGAACAACCTTTTCTCCTAAACGTTGATGATGCTCATGTTGTTGCTGATGTTGGTTCTGGACGTTTCATTCTTCTCTACAGAATTTGATATTAGGCCACTAAATTGTAGTGACTACAGACGGAAATTAGCTCTCATGCTAACTATGGCACATTAAGGTGGAAACTAAAATTAGATTAGTGTGCACTGTCCCTGGTAAATAAATACATAGATATATAAATAAACTTTCAGAGCACAAAAAAGATCACCCACTCATCAAGAAATCTGCTCTCCAGCACCTCTAGTGGTCTAAAGCTTCACCAGTTTACCTTTAATGACTATTTCTCATGTCACAGTAACCCGACGTGGAAACAAATCCACCTCATTAGACTTTTCATTTTGCCCATCATAATTTGCACACAGTGAACCTCCGGTGAAGCTGTGTTTGGAGGGAGATTTGTGACACATCTGCAAAGCTCCTATTAATTGCTTGTAGTGTCGGCGTTCCAGGGATTTAACCTAATTCTGCTGTTGCAGTCATTTAAAGTTCTCTATCATAACTTGGGTGCACAGAAGGTGGAAGTTGGAACCTGTTTGTCCTTAAAGCGAGACTCTGTCCTGATCTGGGGGGGGGGCACACAAAAAGATGAGTATTCCCGCCCGAGGGGAATCCAAAGAGTATCACAAAGCTCAGCTCGGGCCTCCTGCACATAGCAGCGGCTCCATCGCAATAACAAAGCAGAGAGAGTCATGAGCCTCCTAATGCCTCTTGTCACTGAATACAATGCACCGGATGAAACTTGAGATTCCACAGCAATTTCATATTTTTCTTTTGTAATCAGTATGCGGCAACTTATGAAATCCTGTGTCGTTTATGCACTTGAGGCATTGTTAAGAAGGCCGCTGCTGCTGTCGCATTAACATCTCTGGATTCCACCGCCGCCTTTTTCTCATTCTTGCAGAAAGTTAACTCAATTTTCAAGAAGCCCTCCTGTCCTCCTCCGAACATATGCAAGATTTATAGATTTCACTCAGCCTCGCCTCACGAAAAAGTCAGTTATTATGAACACAGAATGGGTTTTTCCTCAGACGTCTGACGTGTCTGTTCTAATATTTATGCATATATGTACTGTATGTGGGACCTTGCTCTGACTCACCTCAAGTGGAGGGGGGAAAGAGGAACCCCCCCCCCCATGGGGATCTCACATCTCTGTCTCTGTACTGTATCTACAGTATGTGTCTCTCTCTCTCTGTGTATTTGACTCTCTGACTCTATTTACTCTTTTTCTTCTCCAGAGTCACCCCTCCTCTCTGTGTGTACAGTAACCTGTCTCCCCCCTCCTCCCCTGCTTACCTCCCAGGTTTCACAGCGCCCCCAGCAGGCGTCGGTGGTGACGTGCATCCCCCCGCAGCCGGGCTTCCTGGCCAGGAAGGTGAACTCCCGGACAGCGCAGCCGATGAAGCGCCGCAGCTTGACGGCTGACGCAAGGTGGAGGGAGTCCGGCTGCAGAGAGACCCAGAGCAGGAACAGCAGCAGTCCAGGCCTCCTGAAGGTTAGAGAGGCAACACAACACAAGCACAGGTGTGCTAAAAAGCAGGGCAGAGACAGAATCCCAACCTGCTCCAGGCCTTGGACTAAAAAGAAAAGGAGTGTTCTTTTGCAGGAATCAGTAATATTTCATGGCTTTCTGAACCACAGATCGTCTAATGCATCCTGAGGTCTGTTATGTCACTGTGAAGGAGTCTCATTCAAGCTTCTCCATGTATGTTATAAGCTGTTTATTGTAGATGTTGTTAATGAGATCCTGCTGTTGAAGTTAAGCTCGTTTAACACTCAGCTGGTTTTAGACCCCAGGTGGACTTGGATCTCCTTCCTCTAAAGCCAGACTGCAGCCGATGCTGCTGTTTAATAAGCCGACGTGTGACGTTAATCTGACTTTAATTTACATCTTGATGGTAACAAGACGTTTGACAACTAGAGCGCCACTATCAGGACGTCCCATACAAGGTCTATATTTCCTCCGAGCAGGACGACAAACTCGATACGAAGCATTTCGAGGACTTTACACTGAATAAATGAACTGTTATTGAAATATAACAAAGCATTCTGTGGTTTAAAATTATAAAAGAATGTGATTCTTCTCTTGAAAGATTTATGTACGTGAATCCAAATCAAAGAAGAAATCAGGATATTAACCTGTAAAATGAGCTCATTGAGGTTGAATTCCTCCCTTGTTGTCCCTCAGTGACTGTTTCACTGAGAATTATAAATACTTTCACAGCTGCGTGTTTGATGACAGCCCAGTCCTTTTAAAAGACCACACAAAGATTGACAGCTGGTGTTGACACAACTTTGTAATTAAAGTAATCAGTGGTGGTCGATGCATTAGTGCCGAGCCGAAGTGGCCCTCAAGCACCTGGGCCCCTATCGCACGAGGTTTGTGAGAGCTGCAGTAAATCCCTTCAAACAAAGAGCTCCACAGGCTTTAAACCGAAATCTCATCACAAGATCCATTCAGTAGGTGTTCTAGAGGTCTTATTAACATATGGATCTTTGACAACAGATTGCTCATTAAATGTTACTTTTTTTCATTTGTTTCGCACTTCAGCGACAAAACATGAAAAGACAAAGTGCAAAAGAAACATAAAAGGACATTTAAATACAGTTAAAAGGTCAAAGACTCATGTAGCTTTAAAAGCTGAGTCCATTCTTGACCTCGGAAACAGCAGATGGGGTGAAAAAAATCTCACCGAAAGCTTTTGATCACGTCACGTTTATATAAAAAATAAAGGAAACTTGGACATCACACTCAAATTCCACAACAGCTGGGCAAACAGGTAAAGAACAGGTAAAGAATAGCACTCTATAAGAAGCAGTACAGCAGCATTCACTCACCATTGTGACTTCTTTCTTTGCTGGCTCATCTGTTAATTAACTATTGAATTTCTACAATGAAATGCAAACGTCACGCCTGCAGTGTCGGCTCTGAAGTTACTCTTTGGCAGCGTGGATGGATAACAAGAACCGCAGTACTCGTCCCTGAACGCTCCTCAGACCTGAACCACCTGCTAATGGATGTGACGGGACTAGCCGGGGCCTTTTTATCATCTTGTGTCCTGCCACTCAGTCTCTCCCCCCCCTGACTCCCTAAACCCCTGGAGGCCCTTTTACCTGTCGCTGCTCATTTAGTTCACCCACCGGCTTGTTACCACTCCATTAGCTTGATTAGGAGGAAAAGAGTCTGCCCTTTTGTACATACTCATCCACACGGAAGAGAGAGGGGGGGGGGACAACATACTCAAACACAGTGCCTACCTGTGTCTACTCAATCATCCGAGCTCAATTAGCCGGCTCCACAGCCAGACCCTGCTCCTGTTCTCACATGCCGACTGTAATGACTTCACCCCTGAGCTCTGACACTTTATTTCACCGTCCTTTTCATTTTGTCCTTTTTCTGTAGCCAGTGGAAAAAAGGATGCATGTGTCAGTCCTCGGAGGAGACGGGAGGAGGAGATGTGAAGAAAGGGGAAGAATTGATTTGGGTGAGTAAGCGCCTCATCAAGAAATTACCTTTCGTGCGGGGGGAGGGGGGGGGGGGGGCCTGAGGGCAACGTGTGGAGCCAACCGGAGCAGAACTGCTCTCAAGTAGCTCGGGAAATGAATCTTTTTTTTTAAGTTGAAAGTTGAGGCCAAGCAATTAAAGTTAGATTAGAGGAAAAAAAAGTTGAGGAGGATGAGCCAGCAGACAGGTTCACGCTGCTCTCAGACGCCCTCACGGACGCTCACTGTCGGGGGGGGAGAATTGCCCACGTGGAGGTTATTGAACAATGTGCAGGGTGTGGAATAGCAGGATGCGTGTCATTGGATAACAGGGAGGATTACAAGGACGCTAATTGTAATCCAGTACAAAAGGGCGTAAGCCTGGATTTCCACACTCCTGCTCTGCGGTGCAATTATTGGCCGCTTTCAAATTAAAGATTTTTTCTTTAAGTTTTAGCTTTATGGGGAAATACTTAGTTTAATTCATGAATTTGTTTTAAAAGAACCAGCTCCAGGTCTGAGGCCAGTGTCTTGCATAAGCGAGTCCTAATACTTCATGCATGCACGTATTTTAAGTGAGATAAGATCCCATTAGAATATATATACTGAGCACATGTAAAACTCTGCAAGGAAAGAGCCGAAGCCGAAATGTGAGCTTGTTGATGTGAGGGAACATGGCTGACAAACAACTACTCTAAAGGAAAATGTCTGTGTCATGTGTCTTAGAAAGGTACATCGGGTAGCAACAAAAAACAGCTTCAATGACGAGCTTGACAATTCCTTCGTCATCATGGAAACAGTAAAAACAATCTCCCCTGAAGCATGGGCGGATTATGAGACAATGGGCGGATTGTGAGACAATGGGCCCATGGGCACAGACCACCACCTCTCCTACACTGGAGTAAGACACAGACTTTATAGTTGTTCAGACTCTTTTTGTTGTGTTGTGTCTCTGTGTTGTGTCTCTTTTATATTTTAGGGGGAGTTTTACGTTATTTTTTGTCTGTGGCTGTTTTGCAACTTTTTGTAGTTGTCTTTGTGTGTCTTTGTGGTAATTTTGTGTCTCTTTGTGGTAATTTTGTGTCTCTTTGTAGTTGTTTTGTGTCTCTTTGTAGACATCGTGTGTCTCTTTGTGATCATTTTGTGGGTCTTTGTGGTAATTATGTGTCTCTTTGTAGTTGTTTTGTGTCACTTTGAAGACGTCTTGTGTCTCTTTGTAGTTGTCTTGTTTCTGTTTATAGTTTAATATTTCTTTGTAGTTGTTTTGTGTCTCGTTGTAGACGTCTACTGTCTCTTTGTGGTCATTTTCTGTCTCTTCGTTGATGTTTGGCTCCTTTTTATAGTCGTTGTGAGTCTCTTTGTGTCTCTTTTTGTGTCTCTGACACTTTAGGCCCCTGGCTCTGTGCCCAGTAGGCCCGTTCCATCCAATCCATACATGCTCTTAAGGTCCACTTACTAACTTGTTCTGGAGCTCTTGACCAAGTCACACTACCTTCATCTGTAGATGAAGTTTGCTCAGTTGTCATCGAACCGTACATTTTCAAACTTTTAGCACTTTAAGGGGTTTGAAACTCATCCTTGTTTCCTTTGGGGAAATAAATGACAAACCACTGCCACTGAGTTTCGGCAAGGCACTCCCCCCCCCCCCCCTCCCAGTAGCCTGCAGTCAAAGATGTCGGGAACACTGAACAGCTCATTATGAAACAGAAACAGAATGAATAAAGACTAGAACACTGGTTTGGCCTGCAGACGGCTCAGCGGTATCATGATGTTGTGCTGACCTCTGGTGCTCACTGGTAGTATTGATACTCACCTGTGACCTTTGAGGACTGCACCATGTGAGGCGTTTCACATGCTGCAGGAGTTTAATCAGTTCTTGCTTTGATGCCTTTTTTTCTAATGTTGCACACGTTGTGATCACTTTGCTCCTTAATGAGTTCATTTTTCTTGTTTTACATGAAATGTTATATTTGTTTTAAGTTGTACTGTACACACTGTGGACACCCTTATTTCTTATTGATCTTTTTGACAAAAACAAGTTGTATTAAACAACATTTTTACTCAATTAGACGCTTTTCTGTGTCTTCTCTTACGTTAGCCAGAAGTTTATATTCTGTGTCAATCTCATGAATGAACGAGAGAAGAACAAAGTAGCATTCAGGTTCCCAGGTCTGAGCTCAGCTGACATTAGACTTCGGGTTACACTTGCACTTGTTGGGGCTGCACTTTTAGCTCGGGTGACAGCCACCAGTGTCCAAACTGGATCGGGGGCTTGTGTGTGTTGCACCCTGACTGGTTTCTATATTTAGTCTCCCGGTGAGTTTTTTTTTGTCTTTGCTCGGCACCGGCATGGCTCCGGCTTCTCCGGTAACAGTCCGGCCCGGCCTCTGGAGCTCTGCAGACTGCAGATCTGTCAAACTGCGCTTCAGGTTTCGTCTCCACCAACTACTACAGAGCAAAATCTGTTCCTCCACACTGGGAATCATTATTGGACGGACCTGCATCTGTGCTGCATCTTTCATTCCCCACAAAGCGCTCTCTACTGCTGCATGTAAGTACACTTTTTAAAATGTTTTTTTATTTACTTTAACACCAACAAACAATACATGCAGTTGTGTTATTGATCCCAGGTATTACGATGTGTTTCCTTCTGCCCTGTTTGTTTTTTCAAAGACTAGTTCCTCATTTCAGTCTTGTTTAAACCTGCAGGACAGACGCTTGTTGCGTGCGTTATTAAAAAAAAAAGGTCCTCTGTTCTTCCTCAAGGACTCATTACACGGCTCAACTGAACTGATCTGAAAGCAGCCGTACACACACGTGTCCCCGGCTGCTATTTTTGTCTCCTGACAGCTTCATAACAGCGACGCTATCTCACATTCCTGCAGTCACAGGGGAGGCGCTTTGTACACTTGGTAATGTAAAGCAGTGATCGGGTCAGATTTAGTAGAAAGAATGAGATGTTAATGTCATCTCATGTACTAATAGATTATTTAATCTAATTAAAAGGGCATTATATATATAGCGTCACCCCTCATTTAACACACAATCACTTGCTTCCCACTTTGTTTTATGAGGAGTGCTTTGACGGGAATGTAGAGGAAACCACCAGAGGTTATGATGGATTGAGAATCACATCTCTAATAGGGACTGAGAGGTTTTTTTGTTTGGCTTTCAGGCTTATTTACTCAGAAGACGTCATGGTGCTGATTGTTATCATGCCACCTTGCTACACTTCTTAAGATGCAGGACTCATTGTACCACTACAGTAGTCCACACTGTGGATCCTCCATCTCAGATCCTTCAGTTACTTCAGTGTTGTTAGAGGAGAATAATCAAATGGAGGATCTTCTCTGTACCTCATGTCCATAATTTTTCTGATTTTTAAGGGTTTCAGTATTTGTGTAACCATTGTTTGTCACTATGGATCTTTGTTCTGTTGGGCCACTCTCTTCATGTGTCTTCATCTCTGAGAACAGTTGTGTTATAGGCCTGTTAATGCACACGTCCCCGCTGCTAAAGCTGATGAACAACATTGACACGACCCACCTATGCAGCTATGCAGATGGTAACTGTAGTGACCTGACAATCATTCTGCTAAGCACACTGGATTAGACATGCAGCCCGCTGTGCACGGTGGTGGGACCTGGTTTGATTGGTGGCATACACATCCCAGCCCAAAGGTTGGAGCAGCAGGCTGCTGGCCAGAAGGTGTGGATCAAGACCATTCTGGAAAGGCTGGATCGGGACCATGACTAACACCTGCCTCTCTGCATGTGACTTCACATTGTTAGCTGATTTTCTTGTGCAAAATGATAAGAATCCGTCCAACAATAGGGTGAGAAATGTCTCTATCTTAAGAGCTTCTTTGTTGCTATTTCATTTCCCTCACCCACATATATCTCAGTGACCTCATGATAATGTCCAGATATCATGCACGTCTGCCTGCGTGTCCAACACCTCACGTCTGTGTTGCGTTTACAGTGAAATGAAAGCAGAGATTGCCTCTCCCCCCCTTTTTCATTATCTTCATATCTTCCAGGGTGTGTCTGGGAACACTCTCTGTGACAGGTTGAGCAACACGCACACGCCCAAGCTTAGACAAAGACATGCTGGAAATCATTTAGAAGAGAGCCGACGAGGGACGGAGAGAGTTGTTGTTGTAGCAAAGTGAGTCATGACATTGGCATTGAGAAGGAAGGAGAGAGAGGTAGAGGAAGTTGTTGTCATTGTCAAACCTGAAGCTTGCAAGGGGAATGTGGTAGATGTGGTAGATGTGGTTTCCACAGGTGTTTGTTTACATCTGCTCTACAAACTTGTGGATGTCAGAGCGTCCGTGCAGAGTACTTCAAATCAGTTCTGGATCAGTTTAGTTACACTCAATCAGTTTCACTCCATTTCATTCTCTACTGCTCCGAGAGGGGAATTCATTTGAGGATTGGGATGCTGAGGGATGGGTGCTACATTTCTTTGGGTCTTTATTCTACATAACAAACACACAATGACACATGTAGCTCTTGTAAACCTGCTGTTAGGTGATCTGGACTGTTAAATCAGCTGACGTGTGCAGCTTTGAGGTGTGGACATTGATTGAATGCATCGCTCCCTTTTCTCCTCCTCCAACCTCCCCCACCGGCTAGTAAACAATAGTAACGTGTGCACCTCAGCTGGATGCACACGCGCATGAATATATATTTGAAAAGCATTTACTGCTGGTGGTGGTGGTCTCATGACGTCCCCCCTCCCTGTGCTTTTTCCACAACAGTGTGCCATGTGTTTCACTGCCCTCTGCCTTGCTGCTACAATTAGAGCTGAGAGGAGAGACTTGTGACTTTGGCTGAGGGAGGCTGTCACGGGCCCGCTCTCTGTTTCGGTCCCTTGCTCTCCATTCTGTCTCATACTCGTAATGTTCTTGTTATTCTAGTTAGAGTCTGACATTATCAGACAAATGCAACGACGCATTACAAACCACAAGGTGTCCGACTCAGTAAGCGAAGACCTCGAGTCCCGTGACAGTTCCCCCATTAGTGACTCTCGGTGGGACTTGTTGCTGCTCTCTTGTCAATGTGACTTTTGTGATCAGTAACGTCAGATCGTGACTCAGCTGTGTCCGTGACGCTTCAATGTGACCTGTCTGATCTGATAGCGTTTGTTAATATTTCGTGGTCAAAGGTGCATTTCATTCCCCATAATTTCTTCACAATAAAAGTCACCCAGTTTTTTTTTTAAAGCTTTTATTTTGAAGCTGCAAAATCAATGAAATGTTGCGTTTTCATCAGCAGTAATTCAACAGGATCCCAATTCAATGGAGATCTGATCTCGGAGCGCACAGACTTGACAGTTAACGCGTCTCGGCGTGATCGGATGACAAAAGTCGAATTTTTCCCCTTCTCTCCTTACCTCCCTCCCTCTCTTACTCTCTCCCCTTGTCCACTCTCTCTCTCTCATCTCACCTCCGCCCCCCCCCGAGCCCGGTCTCTCTGTCAGCAGCTGACATGAAGCCTTGGGATAGCTCGAATGCCGTGCTATAGCGGTTTCACCCCCACGTACACAATATGTGCGTCCATGTGCATGCATTAATGTCGGAGGGCGGTCGTCCACTTCTTGCACATGTTTGTTCTGTAGGACTCTTGTGTAGAGGTTGAACTGCAGCATGGGACTAACCTCGGACTAACCTCGGGGTTTTGTTTTATTGCACTTGAAGGACAAATGTATTGTCATCATTAGGCTAATCAAATTATTTAATTTTACATTATTAAGTAGTTTAGTTACTTGCCAGTAATTTGAAATACTGTATCTGTTTTGCAAACGATCTCTTTCATCTTATTATAGTTTTACAGGAATGTAATTGATGAGGGGACAGTGTTATTTACATACTGTAAAGCCAGTTATAGGAGCACAGACCAACCAGAATGCTCTACTGTGGATGACATTACAACAGCCTATTTAGTTACTTGTAGGGTCCTGTTTATGTAATATCATTTCTTATTTTCAAATTCAAGGTTTTGCTGATCACTCGTCTGATTCTCTGCAATAAAACTTATATTTACGAACTCTTGGCACCATGTTGTGTTACTGGCACTTCCTCACTCAATGCTCCAGACTCAGAGTGACTGAGCTCTGGCCGTTGCGTTCCCCGGGTTCTGCAGCAGCCTTTCTTTACACAAAGTGTGTCAGCAGTGTGGTCTGAGTCTGAAAGACTTAACTTTGCCTGCAGTGTCCTTGACTGTGCAGACAGGCCATATACCATTGCTGATGTTGTGTTGTTGTAGTGTGTGGGATTCTACCATTACCTCTGCCAGGGAGGTGATGATATTTACTTAATAATAATAATCGCACACATCCCATCACTGTCTAAACCTGTATTTTAATACACTTCTGAATCCAGATGCAGACAAAAAAGGTCTGATTAGAATCATACAACATGTAGACAAATCCTCTTGAGCCTCTTTAGTTCTTCATTATGTGTGAGTTGTCCTCCTTTAGCCTGATGATAAAACATAAAGCTTTGACCTTTCATGGCCCCACGTTTGTCTTCCCCTAGTAAAGAGTGCTGTACCTGTATAAACAGCTTTGCACTTGTGCAATGCTTACAGGGAGTGAGAGGCATCAGGAAGCTAATAACACAGAAGTGATTTGTTTGCTTGAATGAGATCCCGCCCCTCTGGCAGTACAAGCAGGTTCAAACAAAACCAGCCGCTATACTTCCTGGTCTGCTCTGACATTTGCTCTGACATATTAGTGAGGCCTCGTGCCGTTTCACAGTGCTGTTTTATTTTAGCCTCGCTCACCTGTCCGTCCTCCTGAACTGTCACTCATGTTTGTGTCATCAAAAAAAGACTTTCTGGTCAAATCGAAGGCGCCTTTATATATTTTTTTCTTCACTCTGTGATTTGTTTAGGCAGGCGAATTTGGAAAGATGTCTAAATGTCACGCATTTTTCTCAGTTCACTTATTCACATATCGCAGGGCAAGACAGAACAGGAGGAAACACAGAGCAACACCCAGCACCCCTTCACCCAGCACTCAGAGTAAACTGACAGAATATCTCTCACTGCTCCAGAAAAGATGATGAACTCGCCCCAAACTGTACTTTAGAAGTGTTTTCTGCTGGTTTGTTGAAAAAGGGCTTTCTTTGTCTTTAATGATGCAACTGTTAAACTCAAGGTCTCATGACATTGTTGGGCTTTTTCCTTCCCTTTGGTGTGATCCGTGTTTGTTAACCGTGACAATATATCATTTGTGATCATCTTGATTGAGTAGCAGACATTTAATTGATAGGTGGCATTTCTTTTGGACAGGAAGTCCACTTTAAGAGCCACAACACGGTGTCATCACACCTTTAATGAGAGGTTGACGTTACGCGTCGCTTGTTCAGCTGCACTGGACTGCAATAACACCGACTTCTATCTCTTTCTGTCAGAGTGGTGCCATGCTGCCGGGAGGCTGCGGATGAGAAAGCATGTCGTCGGACTTCTACTGCGGAGATGATCTGGTGGAGAGGGGGTCCATCCCCCTGGACATCGACAACGTCCACATGCTGCTGCAGGGTCAGTCTCTCCACACAGTAAAGACACCAGCACGGTGTTTCTGAGCGGTTCTTACTGTGGTTTAGTACTTTAAGATCACTCTTTTACTTTCTGTATTGTTTTCTGTGCTTTGGATACTTGAGCTTTAGGTTATTGTGGCGACTGTGGTGCTGTTAGTGCTGAACTGAGTGGAGGCTCATTGTTGTCTGGTCTCTGCCTGCCCCGGGAGAAGGCTGAGGTCATGCAACTGCAAAATACAAGAAAAGCTCCGTGTCTTGATTTCAATGTCTTATCTTGGTTACCGTGGCAGCATAATAACTATTAAGCCTCAGTTACGTGTCTCACTCAGTGTGATGACTCCGTCTCGGTTCGCTGCTGGCTCCGTCCTGTTTCACTTTTGTCCCTTTTTGTTTTTGAGGTCATGCTCGGTTTAATGCGCTGAAACTGAACCCCTGCTCTCAGAGAGACATGAGTCATTTTACAAAGAGCCATCCGGAGGGACGGAGCAGGAGGAGGAGGGAGGAGATGAGACAGCAGGAGGAGGAGGGAGGAGATGAGACAGCAGGAGGAGGAGGGAGGAGATGAGACAGCAGGAGGAGGAGGAGGAGATGAGACAGCAGGAGGAGATGAGACAGCAGGAGGAGGAGGGAGGAGATGAGACAGCAGGAGGAGGAGGGAGGAGATGAGACAGCAGGAGGAGGAGGGAGGAGATGAGACAGCAGGAGGAGGGAGGAGATGAGACAGCAGGAGGAGGGAGGAGATGAGACAGCAGGAGGAGGGAGGAGACACGTTTCTCGTTCATTAACTCGCTGCTTCTCAGGGCGTTTTTGAGCATTTGAAGCGAAGCTGCGCCGCGGTCATTTGATCCTGTTGATCCTATTTGTTGTCACTAAATGATTAATGGTGAAACTTAATCCATTTTGACGATTTACAGTTTAGTGATTTACTGTTCAATGTAATTATCAAATTCCAAATATTAAACTTTGTTGCTTTTCTCAGTTTTGTGTCTTTGTAAATTGAAAACCTTCATGTTAAGGCCTGCTGGTCAGACGTATCGAGCTATTTGAAGACGTCACCTGAGGCTCTGGAGAATTTTGATGCACATTTCTTCCTTATGTTTTGGACATTAAATGAACGAAACGTATAATAAAAAAAAGATCAAAAGCAATGAATTCAAATGATTTATTAATGTAGCTCTACTTTGATTTATGACTAAAAACCTGCAAAACTGATGACATTCTCATCTGCCTCAGCTGTACTTCTTCTGGGAAATATTCAAATACAGCGTTGAGAGTAAAAATAAAATGTTTATACTGCATGCAAAACAACTGCATGGTTTTTGCACAAACATATCTGTAAAGAGGAGACTCGTGGGTACCATAGAACCCATTTCCATTTTTTTCCCTCGCAAAAACGTAGCTTAACTTTGGAGCGTTGTTCTGCCTCCTTCCCGGCAAGGTATCGTGACCTGGTTGGTACCAATGGATGCCTTAGGTCAAGCAGTTTTAGGAGGGCACATGACTCCCCACATTTCCTCTCCACATTTAAAACACAGTGTTTTTATTATTAGAGCCTTGTAAAGTTTTTTAAACTATGTAACTCCCAACTGGCACACTGTGGAGAATGGATGATGTTGGCCTAACTCCTCCATGACAAACCAGCTTGTTAAAAAAGACTGGGAAAGTATTGTTTGGACGTTATTTAAAGTGGTAATGATGCAAGAATGTCAATAAAGAGGGTTTGCATCAGAAGGGTTAGGAAGAATTCTTCAGAGTACATGCAATGTGGTTTTATAATGTCATGCTCATGAAATGATTATCTGTGTCAAAACGGATTGAAGGTTGTGTGTGCGTCATTGCTACGTGGGGCCTCTTATAGGGAACAAACGTGATGTTTTATGGAGACTTTTCTGACTTCAGATTGTTATCAAGTGAAACCACTCCAATAATAATATTATTCATCATCGCCATCATCAATGTAGCACTTTTCGCTATAGGTCACCATCGCCGAATGAGGTCACACCATGGTGTTTGAACCTGTGGCCCATTGATGAAAGCCTTTGTATTTGCAGTAATACGAACTGGGTGTCTATGGCGACCTTGTCAGGAAGAAGTTAGGAAGTGAGATCCAAAGAAAACACACCACATGCTGCCAAAGAGAACGAAGCGGAGAGCTTCAAGATTGTAACTTTAAAAAAAGCTTTTTTTAAAGCATGAGCTCATGTTTTCAGTTTGTCCGGCTGGTCTACTCAGGAACACCATATCTCATGATAAGGAATTTCTCAAAAAATTTAACAAACATGCACTTGGACCGAAGGATGAACTGATTAGAGTTAGGAGGTCAAAGGTCAAGGCCAGTTTCTGGGCGATAAAAAAACAACTCAGAGGAACACATTCCCAAATATATGAGAAACAAAACATAACATGACAACATTTGCAGCTTTTACTGGCGAAAAACTGATCCATTTTGTGTCACCGCATCTGAGGGAACGTTAGCTAACATGGTAAAACCCGTTTGTGTCTACCTGATGATGTGTTGTGATCACTGACTGTATATAAGTGGACGTAGTCATCGTGACGTCACTCATTGGATTGTGGACTGATGATGCAATCAATGAACATATAAGTGACCATATCTGGACTGAGGAGGAGTGACGTAGAGACGCCGTATACGTCTCTGGTAGAGACCTGTCAATCACCGTGTAGCCCCGCCCCTAAAGCATACCCTGCTTTATGGTCTGTTTGACTCTAAATGGACCATAATTGACTAAATGAACATCATGCTGTATTGAAGAAGACTTGAAACTAGAGATTGAGACCATAAACTCATGTTTACAATGTTTACTGAGGTAATAAATCAAGAGAGAAGTAGAGTCATTTTCTCATAGACTTCTATACAACCAGAGGAGTCGCCCCCTGGTGGACACTATAGAGAATGCAGGTTCAAGACTTGAAGCTTTGGCTTCACTCGGCAGAACCGGAGGTTGCAGCCTGTTTGTGATTTGGCGTGTTGATATCCAAACATTCCTGATCATTGAAATTATGCATTTTAATTTGACCTTCATTAAAAATAGAATCAAATCACAATGCTAATTGTGACACAGCCTACACACACCCCTCCACCTTAACATCACATCATCTCTGATTTTCCCGATTCGTTACTCGTTTAGCAGGTCACATTAGATTAGGAGTATCTTTGGGTTATTTCAGGTGAGATATCCACATTTTCACAGCATTGCGCAGTTCATGTAACATAAATTACCCAGGGGGCTGCAGGAGGACTAGCTTGTTGCAGGTCTTGTTTCAGCAGGCCTGAATCCTTTATGAGTGGGATCTGAAAGAGGTGTGGCCCAGCTGATCTCACCTGCGTCCCTGCAGGCTTGACATGTGGACTGTTTTCAGTTATTCTCAAACTAATTTCACAACTGTTTTCCTTCATGAATCTGCAACGTTTAGAGTCAGATAGATGAGAGAAGTTTGGTTTAAATTGATATGCACCACAGTTTGTTTACCTGGAAACATTCCCTGCTGAATCAACATGAGTGATCCCATCATGGGTGAGTTTTTTTTATTTGTCTCTATGGTTGTGACTTTTCGGTACGCAACAAAACTAACTGTAGAACTTGGTTTAAAGGCACACTACTGTAATGAATAGTATTATCAGCATCTGAAATGTTCACCCGAGTGGGACTTCTACAGCGATACACACAACCTAAGTAGTGAAAGTTTGACAAGTACTGTTTGTCAAACGTAAGATATCTAGAATAGAGATTTTGATACAGTGGGATGCTTTGGTGCCAGTGAAGGTTTGAATAGAAGAAAATGCTTTTCATACCAAGTCATGCATGCACTTCTTTAGTCACCCATTGTAGTTTAATGATGTATTGCCTTCTCTTAAAATAAATGTTTGCTGAGGGGTCCTGCTCTAAAAGCATCTAGCTGGGCATTTGGAGAGACAGACCTCCGCCATCTCGCAACGTTAATATAAGTAAAAAATATATCATGTATACGAATTGTGATTCGGGGGCCAGTAGTTTTTCCGTAATCCTGCTGACAAACAAACAAACCAAACCGAAAACATTGGCAGAGATAATTAGAGGCTTTGCAGTTGTCATGTTTTTCTTATTAGCTGGCTGGAAAATAGGCTAGCAGGCTAATTCAATATATTAAGCAACACTGCTAATGCACGACTATGTTGTATTTGGACTAGTAAATCTGCTGTGTCGACAAAACTGCAAAGGTTAACTGGACAGGTACTAGTTCGGTAAACAAACTTGTGGTCTGTTGTCTATCAACAAAACATACGAGGTTAGCTCGCTAACACGCTAGTAGTGTTAGTCGCTAACACGCTAGTAAGTGTTCGTTGAGGAGAAGAATTATCAGTTCTCTGTTGAAAGCTCCACATGAAGTAACCACGAGATGGAATGAAGTTATTGTCTTTAAAAAGAGTTGTTACCGCCCACTTTTTCACTGATCCTGAAATGTTCAAGTCTGCAAGTCTGCAATGACCACTGCTGTAATGTTTGATTGAATGAATACAACCCATAATTGTCTAACCCTCAGTCTAGACTACATGTGTATCAGACTTGTTTTTCACTCGCTCGTCTCACACAACAGATACTCCGTCATTGTGTTCAGGTGTCTGCACTGGTTCTGTCTTGAGGTTGATGTCCGATAAAAAGGAATGTGATAACTGTCTCTGTCCAGAGAGTAGCGGCTGTGTGGCAGCGACACACCCAGCTGTGTATGTAGTTCCGTTAGCTGTTAGCTAATAGCATAACACACCGTGCAAAACAATAAAAGTGAGCACGGTGTCTCACTTGTTGCCATCACCGGCTGGAAACCTGTTGAGAGTAGTGAGTCAGGAGTTGGCAGTCAGTAATCAATCAATGGCAGAATCAAACAGGCAATAAAGGGATGTGAATCACTGCAGCCACAAGAGGTCCTCGAGCATGCAGCCATAAACAAGCACCCAAAATGTTATGCAATTTGGTGCAGCAGTATGTAAGATTAGCCGTGGACAGACAAAGAGATGCGCGCACATATTAACTCACGCAGACACACGACTGATCTCCTTGCGGTGATAATGAAAATGATTGACATTGATTGAAACGTCCTCACTGATTACGAATGCTCGGTTTGTTAGTGACGCCCCTCTTTACATTCATAAAATGACACAAATGTACAGGTAGCAGCTCTTAAGAGGCTGAAACTTACACCAGTACAGATCTATTTCAAAATGCATTCAACATGGAAGAAGTTAAATATATTGAATGTTTCAACAGTATGTTTAAATGCATACCAACATGTTGGTAGCAATGCACGTTATGGTTTGGCGATATGATGACATTTTCCAACAGTCAACCTTTATCTCAACAGCTGGCAGTTGCTGATATATTCCCACTGGTGTGTGTCACCAAAACTATGTTGGTTAGTCTTTCTACTGTTCCAAGTAACACCAACTCTGGTGTGGTCAAAATAAACCTTTAATTCACAGAGTCAGATGGGAAAATGTGCTGGCTCTACAAGCAGTCCCCCCCCCCCCCCCCCCCCTCTGTCTCTCTCTCCACCCATTAAAGGCAGACCATTAAATTAACAAAATAAATTGACAATGGCCAAGAAACAAACCAGCGATGTACTCACCAAATCTATTCTAATATATGTACTTGCAGGGAAGTTGAAGTCAGTATATGTGTAGCTTCTCTATGTCACACTGCATTCCAGTTATATTTAAAATCTATTTTTAAGGACTTTAAATGGTAATGTCAGAGCTGACTAAAATGACATGTGGTGTTCCCCAAGGTTCAATACTGGGGCCTCTTCTGTTCAACATCTACATGCTTCCACTAGCTCAGATTATGGAAAACAACAAAGACACACAAATCTACATAACTATATCACCAGGGGACTATAATCTATGGAAACCCATTCCCGCCAGCAAAAAAATGAATAAATTAGATCACCAAAAAAAAAAAAAAAAAATGAATTCACAAAAAAAAAAAAAAATTAAATTTTATTCACAAAAAAAAATGATTTATATATATATATATATATATATATATATTTTTTTTTTTCCACTTTTTCTCTGTCAGCAAAAAAAAAAAAAAAGAAGATGTTTCCAGTTGCTGTTTATTGGTCGCCACCTCAGCCACATTGGTTTCATTCTTTATAGTCCAGAGCTGCTTCTTGCTTTACATTCTATTCAAGGGTGCGTTTGCTCAGTACAATCCATGTGAAACATCATCTGTATTTCATGTGTTGTAAAGCCACGTTTAAAGAAGTCTTCAATGTACTCACAATCCATGTATATGTCAAATGTAGAGTAACCTATGAAGAGCTGCTTCTATGACTGTTGTGTTAAAGTATCTCATAATTTCGACTTTCTATAGCAACTGGAAAAATCTGGTCAGTGTTATGGTTACAGATGGACGCACCAAAATTTTTTTTTTTTTTTGCTTATTTTTTTGCTGGTGGAAAAAAAGTTAAATAAAAAAAAAAATTATTAGAATTATTATTATTTATTTTGTGGGTGGATTTTTTATTTTTTTTGTGAATTACATTTATTTATTTTTTTTTAAGTTACTATTTTTTTTTATTTTTTTATTTTTAGTGATCCTATTTTTTTTTAAGTTACCGGTACTATTTTGTTTTTTAGTGATCTTTTTTTTTGTGATCTTTTTTTTTTTTTTTGCTTGCGGGAATGGGCTTCCATAATAATCCCATACAAGGGCTGGTAAATGCATTGAACAAATCAACAACTGGATGTGCCAGAATTTTCTTCAATTAAACAAAGATAAAACAGAAGTAATTGTTTTTGGTACCAAGGACGAACGATTGAAAGTCAGCGCTCAGCTTCAATCACTGATGTTAAAAACCTCAAACCAAGCCAGAAATCTAGGTGTAGTTATGGATTCAGACCTCAACCTGAACAGCCATATCAAGACAATTACTAAATCAGCCTCCTATCACCTGAAGAATATATCAAGGGTTAGAGGATTTATGTCTCAACAGGATTTGGAAAAACGTGTCCATGCATTTATCTGTAAACGGTGTGTTTACAGGTCTCTGTAACAAGTCAATCAGAACGCTGCAGCTGATTCAGAACGCTGCAGCTCGAGTCCTCACTAAGACCAAGAAAGTGGATCACATCTCTCCAGCTCTGAGGTCTTTGTACTGGCTTCCTGTCCAACAAAGAATTGCATTTAAAATCCTGCGTTTGGTTTATAAAGCACTGAATGGTTTACGGCCAAAATACATCTGCGATCTGCTGCTACCTTATGAACCATCCCGACCCCTTAGGTCGTCTGGGACCGGTCTACTTTCTGTTCCCAGAGTCAGAACTAAACATGGAGAAGCAGCGTTCAGTGTTTCTGCTCCACATATCTGGAACAAAGTCCCAGAAAGCTGCAGGTCTGCTGAGACCCTCGGCTCCTTTAAATCAAGATTGAAGACTTTTCTGTTTGCTGCCTTTAATTGAACCAGATTCAAGGATATTAATCAATTTCCTGCATTTCTGCATTTTACTATTGTATTGTATTTATTACACTGCTTTTTAGTGTTTCAAAGAATGTTCTTAATTGTTTTTAATCCTTTTCTTTTGCCTTATGTTTTGATGCTTTTAATGGTTTTATGTGAAGCACTTTGAATTACCTTGTTGTTGAACTGTGCGATACAAATAAACTTGCCTTGCCTCGCCTAATGTATGTATGTCAGAAAAGTATGCAAGCTGACAGCAACTTATTAAAAAAAACAGATTACTTATGGGGGAAGATGCTTACGGCTGTTTTTGTGCTGAATTATTGTCTGTGGCTTACTTTCAATATTGCATTGAGTCTCTCTGCTTGTTCAGGCAACATGCAGACCACATACCTCTGTTTGTGATTATCACGCCCAAAGGTTTTCCAAACCGATTGGCCAAACCTGTGGGTGTTTGCTACAGTAATAACCCTCCTTTAACAGGCAAAGTGATTAGAGTTGTAAACACCAGGTGTACAAAACTCTTCGACTGCCTGATGTTTAATAGTTTAACTTACATGACACATGGTGAGCGCGATGACACCTTTGTGATTGTACTGAACTATTTTGAGGCCTTCAGCTTTCATTTGTGCTTTTATTTTGCTCTTCTATAACCACACTGGATGCTCAGTTGCCTCATTTTAAGAGTGACATGGAATATGTTCTTTTACATTTGAGTTACAGTTGACAGTGACTAGGTTTACATGCACCAAATATTTCGAAAAATATATTCCTACTAAAATGTTTACGTGACTAATGAAAATTAATATTCCTGGTTGTTTTGTGTTCAACGCACAGAGATGCTCGTAAACAGGAAATAGGCCGTGTGTCACAAAGCACCATAAAAACAACCTGTTGATACCCATATATAGAATGAGCTGAAAACAACCAAAGAATGCTCCTAAAACCTGAATAATATCGGCATATCCAACACGTCTTAATCGGAAAATTCTTCATTTGGTATGAGGCCTAATTCAGAATGTGATGTTTACATGAACCACATCACATTCGGCATATCGTCATATTAGGTTCAGTGAGATAAACGGCACACACATTGTTGCTCATAATATTAGCAATCTAGGGACTTGGGACCACTCAATATAAATAATCCATGACCGTAATACCTGAATGTGCACTACTTCTGCGACTCACTGTTTTGATGTGACGATAGAAATGAAACTTGACGTCGTGTGTTTGTTCTTCTTCAACAGTGGAACAAGAACAGATTCAGAAGAAGACTTTCACCAACTGGGTCAACGCTCAGCTGGCAAAGGTGAGCCGAGTCTCAAAGCTTTCTTTTTTGACCTTATCTTACCTTTATGTAAGCAGGTTAGACTCTTTCGTTATTATGTTTTCTGTTACAGCGTATAGCTTGTTTTAGCATGCTTTTTTAATATGCACAGCTTAAGTAACCCCACTCGCCCCAGGGAGAAGTGAAGTGCTTCAAATGATGCTGCATCTGTCAATATTTAAGCCTCTGTATGGATGCAATGTAATATTTCATGCAGGGAAATCGGGTCGTTAAGGTGTCACACAGCACAGACAGACAAACATTTGATGCACAAAATATTAAGAATATTCTCCCTTCTACCCTTTACATTGTCATATTTACATCCTTTTGTAATTGTTGTTTTTTTGTATAATTAACGGGACAATCTCTGAAGATGCCCACATAATGTCACTGTCACTGCGCGTGGAAATGAGCGCTGATCTTTGGACTGTTTGTGCGATGAGGCTCATTTGCATAATGGGGCAGATTTTTACACCGAATATCTGCATAGAAAGTGAAATATGTGTGAAAAGAACAGGAGCACTGAGACACTATACTTGATTGGCTGCACAGTTTGGGGTTCATTTCACCGTTTGTAGGTGTTTTGAGATTTACGCGGTTTCTTCGTTATTTGTGTGGCTGCAAAATCCTTTTTGGGGAATTTTCCCCTCAGTGTACATATTGGGCAAAACAATCATCACAACAGCATTTTGATTTCAGACTGGCTACCTCTAAAATAAAAACACGACCACATCCTTTTATTACCATTAGAGGGGCTTTTTCCCAGCCAGCAGCTCGTGTTTTACAGTAAAATCCAACGTTTTTTTCTCACACTACCTCTTAACATGAGTCAGCAGCAGACCGGCGGCTCTCTCTCTCCGCCTCACGCTGCCGGTCAGCTGTGAGCGAAACAGTGGAGGACAGTTGGGTTGGGTTGGAGGTGGGGAAGCGTGTACATAAATATAGCATCGAGGAGCAAGGTTCACAACACACAGACAGACAGCAACAGACGGCCAGCACCCTCCCCCTCCCCCTCCCTCCACCCACCAACCAACCACACCCCCTCCATCCACCCACCGCACGTCCACCCAGCTCTGGGCTCACATTGGAAACATTCGAATGATGAATGGATGGTGGAGACAATCGATAATTCTTTGGTGGTTGTTCACATTAGAGCTCTCATTGAAATAGTACCGTGTGTGACATGTGTATCGTGTTCTTTCAATAATACTCCGTGTCCACTTTGGAGAGTGCTAAGTCGCTGACATTCAACAGTGTTAGTGAGCAAAGGTTACATCGGGGGGTTATGATCAACTCTTCAGCAGAACGGTGTTTCTTCTTCTCTGCTGACTGAATGACATCGTCTTGTTTGTCAAGTTCTTACCTGATGTTATCTTTAACAAACATGTTTTTAAAAGATTAAATATGGTTATTGAAGAATGGGATCTACATATGTACTGTGCAGGATATTTTAGATTTGAAATATAAATATGCAAGTGCTCTCTGGTGGACCGTTACATCACGGCAACACTGTAACTCAAGTACTTTAAACATATCTTTGGCATTTCTGTGCTGCAACGTGTTACTTATTGGCATAAATGTTCCCTCCATCATTCCTACCATTGATCTTGTTTTGGAACCAGATAGTTTGGACTCAGCCTGTCATTAATAAGTGCTGTCATGATTGGTGTTGCATCAGCTTCAGCTCTCTTATCAGTTCTTTAGCTGCACATGTCAACATGAATATGAATATGAAATGTGTGTGCTGTGACAGCGGAGGCCGCCGTGTATGGTCGTGGATCTGTTCAATGATTTCCGTGACGGCTCCAAGCTGTTGGACCTGCTGGAGGTGATGAGCGGCCAGCGCCTCGTGAGTTCTACACTGAACACTACACAAGCTTTTCCAAAATACAGCCGACCGCTTTAATGAACCGGCCCGACTGACTCTCTGGTTGTTGCCTCGCAGAGTCGGGAGAGAGGCAGGGGAATGTTTCAGCACAGGAGCAACATCGAGAAAGCCCTCTCGTTTCTGAAGAAGAAATCGGTACGTGACACACGAACACGCTGTCGGACAGACGTCACCAGCGACCACATATGAGAAGTCTCCTCCTGACAATAACAGAACCAGAGGGATGGTGCAAACAAAAATGTTCAAATTCAAGAATTTAATGCTAATTCTATCAATTTCACACGGATGTCTAACAGGATGAAATGATGAAGTGATGACCTTTTGGACGGACATGGATGTAAACTGACTGGTTGGCAGAGGGATACAACCACAACGCAGTCATTCGTCATGTTTGAACAGCTGTTCTGTTTTCTCTCCAGATCAAACTAGTCAACATAAACATTCCTGACATTATCGATGGGAAACCGTCCATCATCCTGGGCCTCATATGGACAATCATTCTGCAGTATCACGTGAGATTAACATACTTTTTGTCTTTTGTGTTTCATGTTTTCTTGTTGATTTTCCACTTTGATCATTCTGATCTCCTCAACTCACCGAGATAAAACCTCAGTATTAACAAGGCCTTCAGAGATATCCACTTATCATGTTTAATTAAATGTGAGTAGATTTCCTCGGGGCTGTCAAACCAGATTATTGAAGCAAGGAAACCAATTGCAATGCTACAATTAAGCATTTATTTAAGCTTTACAACACAAGCTGTGTGTTATCCAGGGATGTCCCTTTTAATTTGCGGGATGTTAATCTTATTTTCTGCATTAGAGATGTTTTCCCTTCCCTTATCTCGCTTGTTGTTTTGTCCATTTATGGAGTTTTGTTCTGTTGTTTTACATCTTTTTAACTCTTACTCGAAGATAAACTGTATGTTGGTGGTTTTCGTAGATCGAGGAGCTGGCCAGCAGCCTCTCGTTCATTTCCCGTCAGTCCTCCATGGAGTCCCTGGCCAGTCTGGATTCGCGTTCGACCCTGTCGAGCCGCTCGGCCAGCAGCAGTCCTGTTCCTCCCAGAGGCTCACCGCTACACAACCGTTTCAGGGTTTCTGCCAAGAAGGCCCTGCTGCTCTGGGTCCGGGAGCAGTGCCACAAGTAAGCACCGGGTCAGCTGAGCTGGTATTAATGAACAGAGGTACACTGAATGTGTTGTGTCGGGTTTATTTTGGGTTACATGGATATATTGACTTGTGAAACCTCTAATTATGGGATGTAAGAAGTGATGGATCCTCACCCAGGGAACCCTCTTGTCTGGTCTAAAGACCAAAGCCTGATCAGGGCTGAGCTGTGGGTGTTCAGACGCTGC
The DNA here is from genome assembly GCA_032191485.1 of Leptoclinus maculatus. Taxonomy (NCBI): domain Eukaryota; kingdom Metazoa; phylum Chordata; class Actinopteri; order Perciformes; family Stichaeidae; genus Leptoclinus; species Leptoclinus maculatus. Next base: position 21,338,990 of record JAVDOI010000003.1, on the reverse strand, counting down.
CTGCCAAAATCTTTTAAATGACTTTCCTGTGACAGTACCTGGGCTTAAATAGCATTTCTTGTTGCATATTTCTCTCCAATACATATTTGTACATGTTTTATATATTGTAAAATCCCTTCTTCTGTTAAGAAGTCCGGAACGTAGAAAATAGCCTTAAAGGCCTGTAAGGATTATATGGATATGTTGATATGTTGATACATACCTAAAAACTATTTATCTATCAAAACAGACCCTCTGACAGACGGCATGTGCAACGTGAATGACCTGTGTGATCACATAATGAAGTGATCTGCTTCCCTCAGAGCCGGCTGTTCGATAAACGTGAAAGACTTCAAAGCCAGCTGGAGGAGCGGAGTGGTCTTCCTGGCGATCCAGTATGCTCTGCGGCCCGACCTGGTGGATCTGTCCAAAGCCAGGACCAGAAGCAACAGGCAGAACCTGGAGGAGGCCTTCCGCATCGCCGAGAGAGAGCTGAGGATCCCCAGACTGCTGGATCCTGACGGTGAGTAGTTCAGCTTCACTGCACTCGGGAAATATCGCTCTCACCAGACCTACAAGGTATACGTTCCTATAGGGATATTATACAGGGCGTGACATCATAAGCTATGTGAACTTGAGGCTTATTGTTATTTCGCTCATCTTGTTTTTATTGCAACCAGAAGTGACACTAGAAGGTGGAGCTAAGTACAACCAAACGCTGAATAAGACCAAAATATAACAATATGCAATTTCTTTAAATTGTGTTTTTATTTGTCAAGTTGAGGCTGAAATACGAGTAACACAACAAACATTCCCACGTATTGTCCAAGTGAGTCACTTAATTGTTTAATTCATGATTTATTAGCCTTCCACAGTCAGTTTACTACAGTCACACTCGGTTCTACTAATTAGTTGTTTACCTATCTCTTCACCCCCCCCCCACGCCTTTAGGTCTTGTCCAAATATTATTATATGACCAGATTTGTCGCTGACATAGTTGCGCAGCAGCATTTGATGTGGTGCCGTGAGAGTCCTTGTATGAGTGCAGCTGAGTATTGTGATGGAGCCGTGCCCAGCGAGCCTGAGGGCGAGTGGGATGACGATCTGACAGTCTGCTGACTCACTCGCTGTTTGTTTCCTTCAGACTCGTATAAAACCCTCAGTTGTTTCACTCCGCCTGCTAATTCGTTTGCAGATTTTTATCAGCCGGATTTTTTGTAAGACAGAGAAAGCTACGCATACTTTCAGTGTTTAAAGTCCACCTGCTGCAGAAGTCTAAACTTCTGAGAGTAGTGTGAGGGACTGATCATGGAGGAATGTGATGTTGATGCAGATGTGGACGTTCGAGACCCCGATGAGAAGTCCATCATGACCTACGTGGCTCAGTTCCTGCAGTACTCCAAAGACCTGCCGGTGCCAGAGGACGACATGCAGGTCTGTATCACCGTTTAGTTGTTTTAGACGAGCATCAAGCGACATACAGCAGGGCAACATTTTACACGGCAGCAATGCTGGCAGGAGACTTTTACTTGTTACTTTACTCGTTCTGACAACCAGCTCAGGTAGTTTAGGACCAACGTCTGCAGTCCAATGTCAACACTTAGGGTGCAGCGGAGAGCTGTCTAAACCTGTTCTGCTCGCTCCGCTTTGATTTGATCAAGACATCAAGATTAAAATCAGGCAACATGTTGCAGGAAACAGCATTTACAGTTATATGCAACTGAGATATACAAAAGTCCTGTTTGACCTCGATATCTAGATGCTTTTTTACCTTCAAATTACTAAATGTAATGCTTAGTGTGGCTTTTATTGCATACATGCCATAATCAATATTTGGGAATAAAGATGTCTACATGCAGCCTGTGCAGATAATCCCTCACACGTTGAGCAGGAATCCTTTTGAATCTGGTCAGATACAAACCAGCAGTAGAGTATTTTACAGAATGTCCTCCTGCTCAGCTTCTCTCCACTCACTCAAGTTGTATTTCATATATTATAATATTAGGAAGTGCCAGCTTCATGTATCTCTGTCACTGTCTTACCGTCACTTTTTCTTTGGGATTTCTCTATGTTCTTGGCATCCTTTTGTTTCATGTTTCCTCCTCCTCTCCTCTCCTCTTTCCTTCCCTTTTCCCCCCATAGACACAATACCTGACTCTTCCTAAAAGTCCCTCTCCTGTCAACCTGCCGGTTCACTACACTCCTGCTATTTCTGCTTCACCTCTGCGACAGGTACACCTGACAGTCGAGATCCACCTTTGTTTCATTTCTCACCTTTCACCCACCTACTTACAGTAAATAACTGTACGTTAACAGTAGATAAAGAAATGTATAAATTAATAAGTAATAACACAACCAGTCTGAATCTACTGTATCTCCGTCAGAGACCCCCCCCCCCCCCCCCTTGTCACTGCTGATGTCTTTCTGTTCATCCATTGCTGTGGAGAACCTCTGTGTTGCAATAGTCAACCTTATTACTGCCGTGTGACACAGTAAGTCAGCCACACCAAAACCCTCGTAGCACCCGCAAATAACTTTAGATTTCATTGCTGATGATTACGTCTCGTAAAGACACGTCAGGGAGAGGTTGTTTTTTTTATTGTCGCTAAAAGCCGAGATTACCTTCAAGTCATTTAGTGGTGAAGCGCACGACTGATCATGCACAATTGAACTAGTTTGCCCTGTTTTCTGGGAGGCGATCCAAAGCCACAGCGAGGGTGTTTCTCTGCCTCCCATGAGCTGAATACAGTGCAGCTATTCCGTCATTCCACCGTCACCCTGCTATCTATCGCCTGCCGCACAACTCATGACAGATGAGTCACAGTGGACAAAACACTGCATTGCCTCTGCACATCTGCAAAATGAGGTTGTTAATAAGAGAAACACATCTGATCTGCATATAATGCACAAAACTGAAAGAAAGCAACCTTAATGCTACTACAATCTGAATGATCTATACATATATCTATATATATATTCATACTACATCAAAGAATATCAATCAATATGGCTTCAAACATCCCTTTTCACAGCAGAATAGGACGTGGCTGTTTTCCATGTTTCTGTGTTCTTATGAGAGATAAAAAAACAACCTGGTTGCCAAATCAAACCTCTGTTTGGGCTTAGTACTCTGCTGTGCACAGGCTTGCTTGAAGCTCAAAACATTTTGGCACACCAGCAGCACACCAGCAGTTGCATGTTTTGTGTAAAGTATCTCATAAAGTATCTCAGGTGTTATTGCCTTGTGGGACAGCTTTTATGCTTCGCTCTTTATGTGTGTTGCTTAGTAAGTAGAAACTTGTTTCTAAAACACTAACACTTGTATCTGAGCTCTAGACAGAGGAGAACAGCTCTTTATCTCCAGACGTTGTTTTGTCCTTTTAATCTTAGTTAGTACGTTTGGTTTGGCTCGGTGGGAAAGCTGTCAATCGAGCCCTGGTGCGGACCAACCAACCAAACTGAGCCCACGAGAAGAGGTCGGTCTCGGTCCGCTCCCAAGCGGACTCGTGCGGTTCCGTTTGTGGTTTGAAAGCAAAGCAAACCACCAAAATCTTATGATAGCAGAGGGGATTTTAGCGTAATTTCAAAAGCAATAATATAACTAATAATTCCATCTGATCGTGAAATCTGTTCAGGAAGCGACCTTATAATTGATCTGTAAAAGGCCATGTGTATATATACCATATACATTAGGTAACCGTGGTGCATGTCAGCGCAGGTATGTTCCCTGATTAATAAGTAAAAAGCTCTTCAAACTGCGATGCTTGTTACCGACTTTGTGTTCTTTGTCAGTTCATTAAGTCCATTAAAACGTGTGTGACAGTTATAAGCTCCAAGTCGTTACAGGAGAAGACGCCTCCTTTTGGTCTACCTGAAAGTGATTATTCATAAGATAGGGTGACTAATAATACTACTACTAATAATTATAATCTGCTTGAACTCTTTCTGACACCAAAGAAGAAAAATGTACACGTCAGAAGTGCTGCATAAACTTAAGTCACAGTCACGTGGGTCCTGATGCGGTATGATAATTACCAAAATTGTCCACTCAGCGAGTTACCGGACAGTCTGAATACATTCATGTTACTCCTCTTGGTTCATCAGTGTGAACAGAACCTGGACCAGAACTAAAATGCAACAATGTATAATTTTTAGCCTGAAATAGTTAATTCGTCTTTGGTCAATAACATTTAATTTTTGTCCACTTTTCCAGGCGACGCCCGCTCGAAAGGCACAGGAAGTGACCTGCTGGCTGGTTCAGGCCTACGAAGAGCTGCTGGAGGGATGGGACTCCACCGAGGGCGAGAGATACTCAGAGAGATACCATGTAGGTCTCCAGACAGTTCCAAGTGTCACTGCATGATTGTCTTTTTAACTGCTGATGGTACAGTTGTCCTGTTTTCCCATCAAATCTGAACAATATCCTGCTGAATGTTGTGTGTCATGAATGTCCTGCAAAAGACAAATTGATCCTTGAAATTTTCAACATTTCAATTTTTGCTGCCATTTTTCCATCCCTCAGGTATTTCAGACCTTCCTGGTGTCCTTCAATGAGCAGCGGCGTCCCATCATGCCGTTGTTGACGGCGATGAGACGAACCTCGAAACTGAGCGAGGAGCAGCGAGCTCTCAGAGAGGCGTGGGACTCCCTCACTGAAAAGGTCTGAGTCACTCCAACTTCATGTCCCATCCAAATCTTTAAACACCTTCACATTGGTACATTTGACCTTTTTAATGTGGTTTAGTTGGTTAAATATGAGCCATGTTGTTTCTATATGCATTTTAATTTGAAAGACATTGGGAGAGAAAGTTTAGTTGTAATGAAATGTGCTTTTTTTCCCCCCATTAAGCTACGTGAATACAAAGTGGAGTTAGACACGAGTCTCCCGGCCCCCTTGGACACGGTGGCTCGCTGGCTGCTGAAAACGGAGAAGGCTCTGGCCGAGGAGGAGGGCGACCCGCAGGACCACGGCCGAGCCGCTGACGACGCCAGGGAGAAACAGGAGCTCCTCAAAGTGAATAGATATTTACCGCATCCACCCTCTGAAACTTTGCGGCTTTAGGAAGTGAAATGAACAATAACACTGACTTAGTAAGCGCAGAGTTCTCAACATTTAAGATATTAATAACCTCTGCAGAATAGCCCCTTTATTCTGAGTGCTCCTTGTTAATTCACTGCTCAGGAAAGGTGACAAACAGAATCATACAAACTGGCACATATACATGTGTTTTGGGGATCATTTGGATACCCTAACCTCGTGTTAAATATAGACCTTGATGAGCAGCCGTGATGATTCTGTGTTATATTTACACTTAAATATGCGTTGTGAAAGTGCTCACTGTTCAATGTTGCCGTAGGTCTGCCTGGAGGAGATGCCGCAGCATCTGAAGACCTTCCAGTCCTTCCAGAACTTGGATGAGGATGGAAACATGATGGTTCCTGCTGACAAGATGGACGAACTAAAGAGGAGGTGAGGATACTACCCCAGAAGGACAGCGTGCTCATTTATCTGTGTACATGTGTGTAATCATATATACTATATGTAACTGTCATAACATCCTTGTTATTACTGACACCGGTGGCCAATAAGTGAACTGCAGTCAGCGTCCAAACAGTGACGTGACGTTATATTACAATCATATATCATATTTACAAGAACGGTACTGACTGTAATGTTGCTATATTTTATTTAAACCATTGGCTACATGATACAACTAGCTAGCATGCCATTTGCAAATTACTTTATCAGCTGACGTTACGAAGCAGCCAACGCCAGATCCATGACACAAAGCTAAGTTACAGCTAGCTGGCTAATCTTAGCTTAGCTTAGGTTACAGTTAGCTAGTTGGCCGCCCCTGCCTTGCATCGTTAATGGATAGTAGGAAGCAATCGTTAGTTATGCATCTTTCCTTTTTTGTCATTACATCATTTAATGTTGGCTAAAATCAACATTGTTGGTCATAATGCATAAGAGACTATCATGGATCCCGTTAGCTGGTGGCGATAACATTAGCGAGCAAGCAAGCTAAAGTTAGCCAGCTAGCTGTAACTTCAGTACGCTGCATGGACCTGGCGTTGGTTGCTTCGTAAAGGTTAGCTGATCAAGTTATTTGCTAACGGCAAACAGACCAATTTACCAACTAGATCACCGCCAGGAATCTGGATGGTTTGTGTATCTTTTGATAGTTTGTTTATTGGATGAAATCCAAAGTGGCAGAAATGTGAAAAACACACATATTTTCATTTGGTCACCTTGCCGGGAGGAGAGCCAGCTGCAGCTCCGGAGAAACACCATCGGTTCGAACATGAGGCGATTTTGTTCCCGATGCTGAAATCAGAGAAGCAAACTGAAGTTGAAGATTGACATTTACAACATTAAACATCTTCACCAGGTTCACCAGCGTGAGAGTGACGGCTAAATACCATGGGATCAAGCTGGAGTACTGGGAGCAGCGCCACACTGTTTTGGATCTGTTGGGGCAGATAAGGACCAAGCTGCGCGTCTGGAAGAGACCGTACATCTCCCCGGAGGCTGTCAGGGTGTTGCTGCAAGAATGGCATGTGAGTAGATTTGGCATCTGAGGAAAATATTTATTTTTATTGGGGGAGTGGTTTGGAGAAAGTGGTACGAGGGTGCTTTACACATTTTATGTTTTTGATTTTGTGTGATAGTTACGACAGCGTATAAGGGCCATTGTAGGTAAATAAATAAAAGTCATAATAATATTCAGATAAATAAACTTCCAATGATCCTGGAATGGAAGGTCCTGAGAGATACATGTACACATTGTTCTTTCTGTGTTCTTTTACGAACATAAATAAATACTAATATTATTAACATATGTTGTACTCTGCGGCTCATGTTACCGTGCAGCTAACTGTGACGTCTGTGGTGTGATGATGAGGTTCGTCCAACCTTGTGAAATGAAGCAATGTGGGTTTTTTCTCCTAAATTTGTGATTTCTCATTGTTTGTGAGTGTTCTCTTGGAATATTATCCCCCTCACACAGCTCGGTGAGTTATTAAGAGAGAGAGAGCTAGTAAACTGTCCGCATTAAAGAATAAAAACCCTTTTAAAGTCTTTCCTCTGGTCCTACTCTCTAGACAGACTTACAACCAGCAATGTTTTTGCCCCGCTAGAGACAAAGGTCTAAGAAAAGCAGAGCTCATCCCTCAGTTTTTTTACCTCGTCATCCAATGATGTTCTTCCTGCTGTGTAATGAGCATGGCAATATGGCTGCTATGGACTTTAACTGGGTTTTTTTAAACAGGTTCTGGTAAACACACAGGAGCTGCCGTCTTTGCTGGAAGCAGCTCTTCATAAACTGAAGCAGGTTTCTGAGAAATATTCAAGCAAATCTGCCCTCGGTAAGTTTTTGCCTCGGTGATCCGGCTGTTGGTGGATTCATTTCTGGATTGACTGAATTTTGATGCTGTTGCTCCTCAGCTGCAGATTACCACCACGTCAGTCAGCAGGTGAAGCAGCTGGAGGAGGACACCGCCGTGGTTTTGGAAGACGTGACCAAAGCCAAGAGCGCCATGGGACGCGTCCTGTCGGCCTGGGACTCCTACAGCGACTGCCTCAGCTCCCTGCAGGCTTGGCTGGAGCAGGGCTCTGCAGCACACAGCCATGGCCACAGATCAGAGGTAACATTAACACACGAGTATAAGAAATGATTTATTGTTTAGTTAGTTAGTGGTGCAGACACACATGTTTTTCCCCACACTTCAATAATGGTGCTCTGTGTTGATTTATGATTGCTATATTAATGTTTTTTGTTAAGGTGACCTCTGAGTCGTTGGCTGAGTGGGGCTCCCGACAGGCCCACCTGAACGAGATGGGTAACTTCCTGATCGAGTCCACAGACCCTCAGACCAGCAGGAGCCTGGCAGAGGAGCTGCGTAGACTCAACATGCACTGGGCCGAGTTCGTCAAGAGAAACGCATTTGTAAGTTACAGAACAAGGAAAACCTGGTCGGTGAGAAACAACCGATGTTTTGATGTCAATTAATTTCTTGCCATTTGACAAATCAGTTTATTTCTCTAACATAGAAGTACTGCAGATGATATGTTTGATAAAGCATCTACCATACTATTATCTATTTATTTCTGCAGGGCCATTTCTTTATCAGAACATGGTGGCCTAGTTTCTTCTCTGTTTTCATGCTGCCAAGTGACAGCAGTGATTTTGGTGACTTAGTGTCTCAGACCTTTGGAATTGATTGTCACATTGTTGTAATTATTCCCACGCTGTGACATTAACGGCTGGCTTCAAGCTTCAAAGTTGTACTCCACCTTCACTCTTTGTTTGTCTGCAATTATGAATACAAGGCTTTTATAGTCTGGGATGACGGAGCATTGTCAAACGGCTTCTTTGATTTGCATATTGGACAGGTGTTCTAAATACCTCAATTTATTGTCGGTGAAAATATTTCACATTTAATATTTCATATTAAACAAATGGTCATTTTGTGGGTGAAGTATTCCTTTAAAATGCTATATAAAAAACAATATTTAAAACTGTTCTATCTTCAAAACTCCAAACACTTCTTATTGGCTTGTCTTCTAAAAGCAAGTCATCAGTTTTCGTTGTCAGCTTCTGTTGTTTGTCCGATTATTGTACTTGACTTGTAATTTACCTGATACTTAACAGCTTTACTTGTTTGTCCTGGTTCCAGGACAGCGGGGCTGAGCCCAGTGCTGACGTCCAGACCAGATCCCAGGACCTCCATGCTCTAATCAAAGAGGCCACTCTCGTTCTCAAAGAGCCTCTGGAGGTCATGGCAGGTCCCTTACGCACCTACAGAAAAAGAATACAGGTAGGACTAATGGATGGTTAGATACACCCTTGGCACAGTGGAGTAGAGTCATAGCTGTTCTTAAGTAATAACTGTCTTAACGTCTGACTGTCACCCAGCAATGAGCAGATAAATATCACATGGACAGTTTCAGAGCATTAGGAAAAAGCTACATAAGTCTGGTGTCTCGCTCACCACGCAGCCATTTACCTTTGAAATATATTATACGTCTTAAAATATAAGTTAGTAAAAACGTCCTGCCAAACAAGTCCAGCAGAACTGTTTTCAATAATCCTAAAATGACACATTTTGGCCAATGATCTAAGTTAGATCATCAATGAGACTTTTTGATAAGAGAATGTAATGATTATATGTGAAACAGCCGTCTGGCCAGAACATTGTAATTTTATAAAATGTCACTTTAAATGACGAGATACATCTCTCTGGAATTGACTGTTTGCTTTTTTCCCTTCAGTTCATAATGAGAAAAATAAAAGAAGTGGATATAGAGGCTCTGGCTCCCTCCCCAGAACGCCCAGCGGATCAGAAACTGAAGCTTGCTGTACCTGAAGTACGGATGATTTCTTTCCTTTTAAGACTTCCTTTATACAGCTGAGTTCATGAGCATTCATCTTTTTACATTTTGTTCCCGTTTATCACATTTTGTCCCTCAATAGTCACTGGCAGCCACCATTAGTGAATGCACAGTATGAATACCATCCATTACCTTCATGTCACCAGGTGATTCAGACCCTGTTTGAGGCAGAACAGGTGTGTACAGAGCTGCAGCATAGTGTGTCGGGTCTGGACAGTCGCCTGGCTGAACTCCTTTACTGGGAGACTGAGGCCCGGGAGCTCTACCAGCTGCTGAGGGCTGCAGAGCGACAACAACATCAACATCAGCGGGGCCAGGACCCACGAGCCAGGGTAAGATGATCAACAGAATAAAAGAGGTTGATCTACTGTGACTGTCCATCCACATTTGTTTACTTTGAAACAATCAAAGCTCCAATGACGAACTTATTGTCCTTTTATAAAGAAACCTTTATGTGGAATTGAGGTTGTTTAACACCATTTATTCCTCCAGGTCCTGATTTCCCGTGGTCTGCAGCTGGAGGGTCAGGTGGTCACAGAAGAGCAGGACCTGCAGGTGATAGTAATGACGAGTCAGAAGAACTCTCCCATCCAGTACCTCCACGCCTCCGCCATGCAGGACCGAGTCCGAGCCGCTGTTGCACAGTCACAGGCCAGTTTGCTTTTTTTGTAAATGATCTGAGCAAGCCATTTAGTTTTGCATCTGTTACTTGAGGACGTAGGAAGGCCACAGCAGCAAATATTATTATAATATAATGCAAATGTCAGCTTTTCTAATGTGAGTGATTTCAATTCCAGGAAGCTGTAGGCATGCTGAGCAGCCTGGGAGCCAGGAGAGACAGAAGCAGAAGCCCTCCAGAAGGGTCCCCTCCATCAAAAGTCTTTAAACAGGCTAAAGAACAGCCTCATCATCTGGGACAGTCAGACTCAGTCAGACAGCCAACTCAGCAGCCCGATACAAAGTTAGTTCAGTCTTGTGGAACCTTCGTGCCAAAGATAGTGGTGCAGGAATACAAAGACAAAAAAGTGACTTCTCCTCCAATGCCATATACATACGCACAGGCTGTGATGCAGACCAGGACAAAATCGCCACCAGAAGGCCAGGTTCAGGCCTGGATAGAGACCACCGGAAAACAACAACAGCAGACTCAGGAACAGGGATTGATTCAGCAGCAAGAGCAACTTAACAGACAGAAGGAAAAGGAGCTGCACCAGCAAGAACTCAAGCAACAGCAACTACAACCAGTGCACCAGCAGGGGTCAATGCAAACACAACAGCAGAAGCAGGAACAACAACAAGAAGTGGTGGCGCAGCAACAGCAGGTAGAAATGCATCAATACCAAGTTCAACAGCAGGTGGTAACAGACAGACAGATATCAGAGTCCCAAGAGCAGACTTCACTTCAACAACCACCTGTAAAGAAACCGCATGTTAGCTCCCAGGAGCTTCAAAGCAGAAAGACTCAGGCAATGAAGAACCGGCCCTGGCTTCAGAAGCCAGCCTCAGGAGAGCATACAACTCCAGAACAGGTTTCTACTCAGGAACCAATTCAGAGAAGACAGCCTCAGCCACAGTCAGACAGAGAAACAGTGGGTTCAGTTCAGGTTGTTTCACAGCATACAGCAACTGCCAGGCCACAGCCTGAGGAACATGCAAAGGTTACTGAGCAGCCACAACAACAGCTAAGAGATCAACAAAAACAAACACAGCCTCGACATCTAGAGCAGCCGCAGCAACATAAGCAACAACAACAACAACCACAGCAGCAAAAACATCAAGAACAATTGCTTCAGCAACAGGAAAAACAACCACAGCCTACTGTAAGACAGGCTCAACCAGATTCAGACACCAAGGCTAAATCCCAGACCGTAACTATGGCTCAGCCTCACCCACCAACGAAAGCCCAAAATCAGTCACAAACACAAACTATGGTTCAGTCTGAATCTCAGACAGTGGTACAAATGCAGGTGCAGTCTACAAGTGTGTCCCACACTACCACAGATGGTCAGCAACCACTGAAGTCCAAGTCTCAAACCGTAGTGAGCCAGGGCCAGTCACAGACACAAGTTCTTCCACAGCCCCATGGCCCCATGAAGCCACAGTCAATGACCAAGCCACAGACACAACAACAGCTCCAGCACCAGGTTCAGACTCAGTCCGCCACATGTGTCCCAGCTGGACCTCAGCCGTCTTTGCAACCACAGGGTCTAGCCCATGGCCCAGCTATAGCTCAAGTGCAGACATGGGCTCAAATCAGACCTTCTTCCCCTATGCAGGCTCCACTACAGGGCCAAATTCAGCCTCCAGTGCCATCCCACATTCAGCTTCGTAGTCATCCACAGTCATGGGCCCCTGTCAGGCCGCTGTCCCCTAAGCCACCAACACATGGCCATATTCAAACCCATCCTCAGTCCGTGGCCCAGTCTCAAATCCGTCCTCAGTCCGTGGCCCAGTCTCAAATCCGTCCTCAGCCCGTGGCCCAGTCTCAAATCCATCCTCAGTCCGTGGCCCAGTCTCAAATCCATCCTCAGTCCGTGGCCCAGTCTCAAATCCATCCTCAGTCTGTGGCCCAGTCTCAAATCCATCCTCAGTCCGTGGCCCAGTCTCAAATCCGTCCTCAGCCCATGGCCCAGTCTCAAATCCATCCTCAGTCCGTGGCCCAGTCTCAAATCCATCCTCAGTCCGTGGCCCAGTCTCAAATCCATCCTCAGTCCGTGGCCCATTCTCCAACCCATCCACAGTCTGTGACCCATCTTCAAACCCATCCTCAGTCTATGACCCATCCTCAAACTCATCCTCAGTCTATGACCCATCCTCAAACTCATCCCCAGTCCATGACCCATCCTCAAACCCATGCTCAGCCAATGGCCCAATCACGTCACTCCCAACCTTTGACTCAACATCAAACTCAACTGGGTCATTCTCAGTCTATGACTCAGTATGCCACACATGCTCAGCCAGAGATCCAGCACCCAGCCCATATTTCCCAGGGCCAAATCCATGCTTGGACTCAAGTTAGAGTCTCATCCCCAATGTCTGTCCAGCATCCGCAGGCTACAGCACAACCTCCACTTTACTCCCAAGGTTACTCCCAGAGTCAGTCCCCATCCCAGCAGTGGACACCCAGACCTGAGCCACAAAATCAAGCCATTGCCCAGCAGAGGCAACCAAGTCCTCAACCATACTCTCAGCAAATAGGCCAAGCTCCACAGTCTCAGGCTTATCCAACAGTTCAAGCTCTGCCGCCGTGGCCTCAAGCTGGGCTCCAGCAAGGACCTCAGGTTGGCCCCCCCGGGTATTCTCAAATGGGGCCATCATATACTCAGCCTCAAATGCAAACACAAACCCAACCCTGGGCTCAAACACAACCTCAAATTAGAGCCCAGAGTTCCATGCAACAACAATCTCAAATGAGTGCTCATAATGTGTTTCATATCCAGACGCAACAAGGTCAAGTTCAGCAACAGACTTTTCAGGCACCGCCTCAACTTCAGCCCCAGCCTTATCCCCAGCCTCAATCTCAGCATTATTCACAGATTCAGCATCAAACTCAGCGTCACCCTCAGATGCAAGCTCAAATACCTCCTCAATCACAACCACCTAATCAAGCCCATCCTCACCTTCCTTCTCAGCCTCAGCTCCAACCCCAGCTGCATGCACAGTCCCAAACACACATCCAGACGCAGTCATCGGTACAAGTAAAGCCCCAGGCCCAGACTCAGCAGCCTCAGCTCAATCTTCAGTTCCAGCAGCCGCTTCCACAACCCAAAAATCAGGCCCAGCTCCCACCACAACCCAAAATTCAGTCACCAACTCAACCAAAAGTTGAAGCACTTTCACAACCCAAACCTCTGGCCCAGTTAGCACCACAACCAGGGTTTCAATCTCAAACTCAGTCTAAGGTCCAGTCACCAACCCAACCCAAGGCTGAATCACTGCCGCAACCATTACCTGAGCCCCAGGTGCCACCTCAACCCATGGCTCAGTCACCAGTCAAGGCTGAATCACCACCACAACCCAAACCACAGGCCCAAACAGTACCACTACCCGAAGCTCAATTACCGACCCAACCCAAGGGTCAGTCACCAACTCAACCCAAGGCCCAATCACCACCACAGATCCAAACAGCACCGCTACCCGAAGCTCAGTCTTCAACTCAGCCCAAGGCCCAATCAGTGCCACAACCCAAACCGCAGGCACAGTTCCTACCACAGCCCCATCAGGCTCAATTGCCACCACCACCCCAAACTGCACCACAATCTAAAGCTCAATCACCCCCACAGGCCAGACCTCAGACCCAGCCTCTGTCAGAGTCAAAACCACAGTCTTCTCTGCAACCCAAACCTCAACAGCCCCAAACTGTTCTCCTCTCCCAGGTCAATGTGCTGCCTCAGTCCCTGGCTGAGTCACCAGACTTGTGCATCAAACCTGCCCCCCTGGCCCAGGCGCCCCCCCAAACCTACACAGAGGCTTACACTAAGGCCCAGGCGTTGGCCAGAAATGGCTTTGAGGAGGCCAAGCACTGTCTGCAGGAGCACATCCTGGAAACCATTAACGTTTTCAAAGACAAGTGTATGTCGGCCGAGCAAGCATCAGTGAAAGAGGTAAATGTAATCACTTTTTGTATTTTAAATTCCAAATCAATGTAAACCACTCAGAGGTCGGTTATTCTTTCTTGGGGAAAAAGAAAACTTATAGCAGACAGGAGTTGAAGGATTAAAATGTACAAAAACTAGATGCTGTGATAACTTTTAAAGGGGAGATATTTCATATGCCAAAATAAACACACCGCTTTATTCCTACTACAGTTTTTAGCTGAAGTTCACGATTTAAAAGGAGCCAGTCAATTATACGTTTGCCTTTCCCCTCAGGAGACTCTGAAGACTCTGGACCCAGAGTTGCTAGAAGAGTTCTTGAGAGCAGCCAAGGGCATGGAGGCCTTTTGTACCCCCTCACAGCTCAGGGACATGGAGTTCTTCACCCAGTCTGTCCGGACACAGTGGGAGGTAGGACACACTCACTCACTGTGGTTGTTGTTAATGTGTAGGACTTTAATTATTGTTCATCGGGAATTGTCCACTAGTTTTAATAAGGCGTCATCGTGTTCTTTGAGGTTAAAATATAATTGCCTGTGCATGTGAATTATAAATGTACTAAAGCTGTTGTGACATATTATGCTTGTCAGCTTTAGATATGAATAAAGCATTCATATGATTAATATGTTCTAACATGTCTTGTGGTTTTTTTGTGAATTCATTTTATTTTATCTCCCAGGCTGTGAGAGCTGAGATCTCAGGCTTTTTACAACAATTACGCTTTGAAGTAACAAGGAAAGACTTTAACAAAGCTGCCCTGCAGTGTGAGATGCACTTAAGCTCCCGCTTAGAAAACCAAGTGCAGGTAGCTAAACTACTGGAGGTACTCTTGGAAGGTGTGCTTTGGTGGATGGGAGTGCAGCCAGTTTATCTTTCTCTGCTTAACTAACCCTCTTCCCTCCGTCTTCTTTTGTATGCCTCCAAGGAGACTCTGCCAATGGGACTTGGTAATTTGCAATCCATCATTCTGGTTGCTCTTTTAAGGGAGTGCTGTTTTTGTCGGGTGTGTTTACAGTGCCCTAAAAGCCTTTTTAGTATCTTGATTTTATTGTAACTTGTTGGGCCATAAAAGACAAACAAAGGAAACATACACAACATAAACAACTAAATTAACTAATTTAGATTTAATTCGGTTATATATTACATAGGAATAAATCCCATGTTCAGTTGAAGATGAAAACAGCATTCTTTTATTTGTTGTGCAGTACATCTGTGGGCCGCTGTCATCTGGGGGTTGACTTCTGTGTTGTCTGTTTGTCTGTTATACTGTCAAAACTAAGCTTACATGAGATTCTGTCATATTTGATGATGTCAAGTAAAAGCAAGTAAAAATGTCAAGTCTCTTCAGATTTGTAAAACATTTAAAAAAACATAAAAAAGCTGAGTTAAAACAAAATATTTTCCTAAGTTTGAATGGCTAGTACTACTCATCTGGCTTTAAATCCAGTTATTAGCCTGTTTACTTACTGTTTTGGCTCTGGCGACATTCCCCAGGCTTGTTTCTCAGCGGAGGGGAGCTTTGCCCAGGCAGGGCAGCACCTCGAGGCCTTGAACCAGCTGTGTGACACCCTGAGCCCCGAGGATGCTCACCGCCTGGCCCAGACTCAGCTGAGGGAGTGTGAGACGAGGCTAGCTGCCATCCAGCAGCAGTTCAGCGGAGATCAAGACTCACCACTCCCTGATTCTAGGTAAGATATTACTTGTTAGTGTGAAATGCAAACTTCTAAACAGCAGAGACAGCAGGTCAATTCTTCTTTTACTGTATCGTATCCTTAATTTACCTTTGTGTGTACTCATCTCAAGGACAGATGTTTTACTTGCCCTAATAAACAGTCTGAATGTGAAGTTAAAATTACCTGTTAAAAAGCCACTTGTGGATGTTTAAGGAAGGATGCTGTATTATGCAGCAGTTAGAAATGATTATCCTCATATCTGTTTCACAGGATTCCTGTTGCCTTCAGTGAGGATCTGAGCACACAAAAGGAGCCTCCAAGACCAAGTGACAAACCTCAGGTCTCAGCTGAGGTATGATTCACTCCCATTGAAACTTTGTTCTCTTTATATTGAACTCTACGATAACAGAACACATGCTCTTACTCTTTCTTCAGGTGTTTCCAGTGACAATGAAGACAGTTGTGGAGAGGAGGGAGGTTGAAAAGCAGACGTCTGGAGAGGAAGAAGTCACCAAAAAGGAGATTTTAGAAAGGTCGACTGAATTCTACGCAGTCTAGGCTTTGATAAGATAACGGAAAATACAGTGCATTGATCAAAACTATAAGAAGGTCATTCTATTCAGTCATTAGTAACTTGTGTTTGTTTGTTTTAACTTCTTCCAGATATGAGAATTGTAAGAGGTCCCTGCAAGCCCAACTGGCTAAAAATGACCAGAGCATCAAGGATGTCCCCTCTGACTCCGTGTCTCTGAAAGGCCTCCATACACGGATCCAGGAAATACAGGTACAGCATACACAACAGAGACAGACCGTAGACTGTAGACAAAAGAGAAGTGGACTTTTGGACGGTCGCCATCTTGGTTTTTTATATTTGAACAAAAGGGTGGAGCTGGAGAAAAGCAAGGCCCGATGGGGAAAGGTAATGATAGCATAGCTAACGCTTATGATTTGAGGGTATGCCCCTAAAGCATACCCTGCTTTATGGTCTGTTTGACTCTAAATGGACCATCATATAATAAATGAACATCATGCTGTATTGAAGAAGACTTGAAACTAGAGATTGAGACCATAAACTCATGTTTACAATGTTTACTGAGGTAATAAATCAAGAGAGAAGTAGAGTAATTTTCTCATAGACTTCTATACAATGAAAAGTGAATTTTGCCCCTTATGACATGACGGTAATCTCGAGTTAAACTCCCTTTTTCCCAGTTCTGGAGGCAGGAGACAGAGTCTCTGTGGTCTGAGTATGCAAACCAGTGCTCCCAGTTGAGCGGCCTGGAGCAGGAGAAGGCAGAGCTGCAGGAGCAGTGGCGCGGCCAACAGTCCAAACTTCAGAGGAGGGGCAGCTCGCTGGGCGCCGCCCTCAGACAGATCGACTCCACCCAGAACCACATGGTGGACTTCACAGACCGCCTGGACCGCTACCTGAGGCAGCCCAAAGACATCAATGCCTTCACGCTGGCCAACACCAACATCCTGAAAGACATCAAGGTATTCCATCAGCCAGGAATACTTTTGCTTTTGTGTTTTTAGTCTGTCACACAGAAGTCATGCATGCAATAATAGATATTAGCTTTGGAATAAAAATGTGCACATTGACCTTGTGAGCAAATCTCACACTTAAGAGCCATCTCATCCCACGCTACACTTTGTCTCCTTTTGCGACAGGAGCTGGACGATAACATCCAGAGCGAGCTGGACCAGCTGTCCCGTCTAGACCCTGAATCCAGCGATCTGGACCCCAGAGACTGCCTCCCTCTGTCCCGTGAGGTGGAGACTCACAGAGCCAGCCTGGATCAGCTTCGACAGCAGGTCCGGAAGAGTGAGGCGGCCGCCCGCGCCCTCGACCGCTTCCTCATGTCCTTGCGTACTGTGGATGAAGACATCTCCGGGGTCCAAGGCGCCCCCTGCAGCGACACTGTGGTGCTGCAGGACTGCCGCTCCAAGCTGGCTCTGATCAGGCAGAGCATCGACAGTCTGAAAGAAAAGGCACCTCAGCTGGATGTGCTCCTGCAGGGGGCCAGGCTGACAGTCACCAGGGATGGCGTCCCGGCCTCCTGCCTGGACATGGTGATGGCGCTGCTGGGAAGGCTGGAGGAGGCGGATGGTGGGCTGGCCAGCCAGCAGAAGGGCCTCAAGAAGGAGACACAGAGCAAGTCGCTGGGCCTGAGGAAGAGGACACTGGTGGGGGAGCTGAGGAAGCTGCAGGAAACCATCGAGGCACAAGGCCTGAAGGAGCCCACCATACCTGCTGTGCATCACAGGTGTGTGTTGTGTTTCATGCTGATGCAACAACTCTTAAGCTTTCTTCCTTGATTGTAATTAGAGATGCACTGATTGCATTTTTCTTTGCCGATTCAGATATTCTTAAAAGTCTGACATGCACATTCTGATTTTCTTTCTTTCTCACAAGGATAATTGAGAGCATGCACAAACATTTATTTTTGTAGAAAATTCAATTGTATCTTTATAAATTCCAAACCTGATATGTAAATAGCATGAACATATCAGAGAGATTTAAAGAGATTTACCTGTTAAAATAATCTCTCTGATAATAATCCTGTAATATCGCCCAGGCTTCGTGCCCTGTCGGATTTGGAGGGTCGGCTGCAGGCCCAGCATGCAGAGCTCCAGAACCTCCGGGAACTTCAGGAGAAACAGGGAGGAGGAGAGCACCTCCTCCAGGAGCTGGAGACTCAGTGGAAGGAGACCCAGAGAGCTTTCTTTGACAGGTGAGTTGGGCAGGAGAAGCACGTTCAGCTCGAGTGACTTAACGAATAGATTAAGCTATAAGGAATAAGTGACTGCCGGCCACCTCAGTAATGTACGCCAGCTTAAACTGAGCTACACTGTAAACCTGAACAGATACTATGTGCAGCTGGCTAACACACAATCAAAGTCACTGTAACTGTAACGGGTTATGGATGTCTGATAGCTAGTAGGATATTTGTGTAAGCTATTCTTACACTTCTGTTTAGACGAATGTTGACGGCGAGGCTTCACTTAAAGTCCCTTCTGTTATTTTCTTCCTCCGGCAGGAAGAAGCAGTGCAACGTCCTGCTGGAGCTCCTGAAGAAGTTCCAGAGCTGCGGCAGTCAGCTGAGCAACACCATGCAGAAAGCAGAGCAGACGATCGGCGATCAGACTTCCTACTTGAGCAAGGACAACCTGCAGAGAAGTATTACCAGGGTTAGTACACGAAACCAACGCTGTCTGTCTGCAGCATTCCTTCATGTGCTGCGGATAGGATTCACATAAGAGTGTGTGGTTGTACAACAAAAATAAGATCAGTCACAGTGAGATTAGGTATACTCTATGTTCACATGTGTGTGTGTGTGTCTCTCCAGGTCCGTGATATTAAGGAGGGGCTGGGTGGTGTTGGGGAGCACGTGGAGCAGATGAGGGGAGTTTGCAGACAGCTTCAGTCCCAACTGAAGATGCTCCCAGCCTGCAGTGAGACTCCCTTTGAAGCCCAGGCTGACACACTCATGGACAACTGGCTGGATGTAAGCGTCTACGTGTCTCCTGTCCCTAGAAATGAGATAGGAAGATATGGAAAGTGTACTTGTAATGTTTCCGAGCGTATTCTACCGAACTTTTAGATTGAGCAAGAAAGAAGCTAGATCAAAGAAGGATTTGTAACTTTTGATTCTGCAGAATTGAAAATATAGTTCCTATAATAATCACATTGCTAAGCACCACCCACTACATTTGGAAACCATGATTGGAACACTTAACTTGACCAAATGGTGTTGATTTCTGGTGGTCTCGCAGGTGACGGAGAAGACAGACGCCTACATGGACAACCTGCAGGTGGGGCTGGAGCTGTGGGAGAAGCAGCTCATGCTGGGGGGAGAGGTGGACGGCTGGGCAGGAGCCAAACTCTCCCTGTTCGCAGAGAGCCATCCCTTCCACAACGAGCGACAAGTTCTCGCCATGAGGGTAAGATTCCCAGAGAAGTGAAACTCTTATTGCTCCACCGCTAGCATGAGCAACCTCCCAAAAGAATGGTCTGAGTCAGTGATGTAGATGGACGAGATTAATGAAGATTCATTTCTCCCATATGTGTCATCAATATGTAGAAGATGAGACTGATACCAAACCTTTCTTTGCTTTGCAGGACGAGATCCATGTCAATGAGGAGAACATTGAGCATTTCCACAAGAAGTCTGTAGAGATCCGGGAGATGCTGCAGAGTCCCGAATCCCCACTGGAGCTGCAGGTGAGTCTGAACATTGCTTCTGTTATTTCTTTAGGTTGATATCCATGTTCAATTCACACGGTACTGTGTCCTCGCTGTGTTTACCTGTTTTACAATGTTTTTAAATTAGGTGATGGAAACCCAGCTGAGGAAGAGGATGGAGCATGTGAAGGAGCTGTTTGCCGACTGCACCGACGTCTTTGAGGAGCTGATGGCCGTGAAGAAACACCTGGCCGAGAAGATAGAGGAGTGCCAGTCAGCTGTGGAGAGCATCCAGTGCTCCGTCGGTAAAGTCGATGCCTCACAAGCAAAGTTCACGGAGCAGATACAGGTACACAGCTGCCATCTGTTTGAACTCACTCTGGTTTGATGCTCCTGTGATTTGACTCAATACTTTACTAAATGATTAGGATGAGATAAGTGTAGAGGTCATGTATACACCTCTGTGTACACAACGAATGTAATACAGTTTAAATACAGCACCACGTGGTTATGACAGAATTGCTATAATAAATATATCAAACTTGTATACCTTAGAGATATAAAAAAGAATAAAGGATATTGTTCAGAAAAGGAAATAAAAATGTTCTTTAAATAAGTTTTGAGCTTATTTTATTGCACCTTTCAGGTCCTTTCAAATACGACGGCAATATGGAGGAAATTAAATATCATAAATATATAGAAATATTTAAATATATATACAAATTAACAATATTGCGACTATATTGAATATTGGTGCTTTCACAAAATATTTACAAAATGTAAAAATATAATAAATATAATGACTATTATTATTAACAATAATAAGAATAAAACGGCTAAATAGCTGTAATTCAGCCTTTAAAACCCGGAAAAGAAAACACTTTTGACATATCACGACATCCAGAATCTAAGACGATATCTAGTCTCATGTCAGCAATTCATATTGATGTAATATCAACATATTGATGTAATATCAACATATTGATCTTGACATCTCTTGTCCTCACCAGCGTGTGTGTGAGGACCTGGAGGCTCAGGAGGAGCAGGCCGAGGCTGTTCTGAAGGAGGTCGGTTTGGTTTCCAGCGTGGCCAGTCCTCAGGTGCTGGAGGCGCTGTCCGTGGACTGCAGCAGGCTGAAGGAGGCCATGTCCCGCACCAGGGACATGATCCACCTAAAGAGAGAGGAGAGGGACAAAGGCCTGCTCAAGGTCATCCAGGGTAAGTGTGGAGTTTGTGTCTCCTGTCTGAGTGGATGGAGTCATCTGGTGGAACATAACAGTGGAGAAATGTGACCATGACCATGACATCTTTTTCAGATAAAACACTTAACAGATGCACAGTGTTATTGCACCTATTTTGTACCTATATTACTTTCGTATGAATCCTGTTTTGTAAAAATATGACTTCAATATTTTGTCCTTTTTCTGCAGATGAAAGGCAGTCGTTTGAGGAATGGTTCCAGGACTTGCAGCTGTCCGTCAATGAGTGCTTTGAGTCTCCTGAGAGCAGAGCAGACGTGGAAACATCCCTGCAAAGACTCGCTGTAAGTGGAAGTTATACGTTTGACGGCTGGATAGATGGTTGGACGATGAACGGGTCCTCACAGTTTGTCTCGTGTCCGTCAGGGTTTCTTAAAGTCCAAGGATCCAGAGAGACGTCTGGACCAGCTGAAGGATCAGCTGCAGAGAGGCGGCCAGCAGGTTCCTCCACAGCAGCTCTCCGAGTTCACCGACTGGGTGACGGAGCAGCAGAAGGAGGTGGGAACGTTCAGAACGCACTGCCACAGCAGGGAGAAACAAATGGAGCCACTCCTCAGTGACTTGAACAGGTGATTGCTCCTTTGGTGAAGAAAATTAAGATTTAAAAGAGACACAAGTGTAAAAAATCTTCCATTTTGAGCAGGAATCTTACAAATGGAGTGAAAAGTGTGATTGTAACCACAAACCTGTGTCTTTTGTTCTCTAGTTTGCAGAAGCAACACGATAGCTTCCGTGAGTGGCTGCAGAACAAAGAGAAACTGTCTGTGGAGTCGCACAAAGTCAAACTTCTCCTCAAAGACCTTCAGGATGAGAGGTGAGCATTCGTTCTGACACTGAACACTCTGAACTGTCCGGTTTGATCGTCGAAACGTTGTGACAAAGATATTTTACAGATAAAATAACAGTAAATGTTCAACAGGTAACTCCACATGCAACAATATATTTAACTTCAATCTGGAGAAATGGGATGAAATGCAAAATGTGCAGCTTGTAAAACATTTCTGCAGTATTGATAAATCTGTGATAACTGGACCCTAAAATTGTCTCACCACTCTAATGGGTGGTTTAAAAAATTGGAGACACATCTAATGATTACTTATTATTATTGTAATACTTGGTGTCTTTAGGCTACATATTTAAAATAAGCTAAACAACCAAAAACTAGAGCATGAAGCCTAGTTTCCACTTGTCTTTTCAACCTTCGATCTCACTTTCCATTGTCTTTTGTATATTGCCTTGTGTTTCCTGTGTATCTTGTCTAAATGTCTTTAAGTCTAACACTTTGTCTTCCACCTGACAGCGGCAGAGCTGAGAGCCTCAGTGATCTCTTGGCGTCGGTGCGCAGACAAGGCGTCCGAGCTGAAAGCCTCCTGAAGGACGGCGATAACTTGATACAACGCTACAGAAACCTGGAGAGCCGGCTGCAGAGGCAAGCAGACGCCCAGAGCGCGCTGGAGAGGGAGTCTGAGCAGTTTAACAGCCAGGCTAAGAGCACCAGGACCTGGATAACTGACCTCGTTGGCCCCCTCGCCTCCCCAGGCAGAGACACTCAGACAGAGGAGATGAAACACAAAGCACAGGTGAATGACACCCAATCGGATTAAACTTCACTAAACGAGAACATTTTAGTCCTTTTGAAGAACACGGGGTAGTGGTGCACTTCAGCCTCTTATGGTCAAAATAAGTACTACAACAACAAACACTGCACTAAATACAGACAGGATTAGGATGTCTGATTCAGAAGCCTCATCCTCTGAGGACCATGAACGTCAGTGCCAACAGTTGTGTTGAGATATTTCAGTCAACAGTCAAAGTTTTCATCATCTTTATTTCTCTTCTGTTTCGTCACCAGGCCATCCTGAACTCCAAACCCGAGGGAGACTCTAAAGTGAGCGACCTGAGAAGACAAAGTGAAAGTCTGTGTGAGCAGGAGGACCTGGAGAAGAGCAGGAAACAGGAAGTTCAACAGTCGCTCAGAGAAACAGAGGAGCAGTGGAGGACGGCTCTGCACACAGCCGAGGAGAATCTCACCAAGTCGGAAACACAAGTCCTCTTGGACAAAGACTTGGACGCCGTCAAAACCCAGAACGAAACTGTCCAGTCCTGGATTAGAGACCAGGAGCTGAACATGCAGTCGCTCGGTGGTTGCATGCAAGCTGAAGAAAAGCTGCAAGTTGCACAAGTAAGTTTAAAATGTGCATCGGATGGTGAAGTGTGTGGTGGGTTGTAATGTTTAGATCATCTCATAAAGGCTTGGTTTATGAGGAAAGAGGCAGAGTGGTCTCCTAAAGGGGTTTTTTGTTCTCTTCAGGCTGCTCTGAGCTCCAAACCTGATGGAGATTCAAAGCTCCAGGATCTGCAGCGACAATGCCAGAGTCTGTGTGACAACCGGGGCTTGGACGAGAGCAAGAGACGAGAGGTTCAGGACGCAGTCAGGCAAACGGTGGAGCGGTGGGGGAAAGTGTTGCAGGCCGCCGAGGAGGGTGTTAACGGGGCAGAGACTGAAGCTGCGGCTGGAACGGACTTTGACGCTTTCAAAAGCCAAAGCGAAAGCGTCCAGTCGTGGATCAGAGAGCAGAGGCAGAAGCTGTTGTCCCTCGGTAGTCACATGCAGTTTGAAGAACGGTTACAGGTCACACAGGTGAGTTTACAAGTCACTTGAAAATCCCAGGTTGTTGAGCTTCTATTGTGAGAACATTTTGTTTAATATCAGTAATGTGTTTTATGGAAGCCATGATAGGAATGTGAGATAAACAATTCTAGGGATCCATTTTCCAAGTCTGATCTAAATTGACTTCTAAATTGTTCCCGCGCCACCATGTCTGGTTCTTCCCCTTCAGGCTCTTATGACCTCCAAACCCGAGGGAGAGTCCAAGGTGCTCCACCTGAAGGCACGAGGCGAAGGTCTGTGTGAGCGTCTGGAGGAGAGCAGGAAACAGGAGCTTCAGCAGTTGGTAAAAGACACGGAGCAGCAGTGGAGGACGCTGCTGCAGGCCGCCAGGCAGGCAGAGCTCCGGACGCTGTCGGACGACTTCGACGTGCAGAGTAAAAACACTCAGTCGTGGATCAGAGACAGACAACAGCAGCTGCAGTCTGTGGGCAGTCAAACACCGCCGGACGAGAGATGTCACACAGCTCAGGTCTGTTTCAACTTGTCGTCCTGTAGCAGCAATGTGTTTTCTGAATATTGGTGAGTTGGCTTCACCAAGATATGGGGGCATTAATAGAGTCAATCACGAAATAAGATTGATGGTGTGTCTCACAAAGTTCGCAAAGTCCAACATGAACTTTCCTTTTTCATCCAGCAGTTTGTTAAGTAATCACCCAACTCTTAAGTTTGAATGAATCAACTCTCGCATTGAATGACGTTTGCGTGTTTTGTTTTGCAGACCATCTTGAGCTCCAAACCTGACGGCGACTGCACGGTAAACAACCTGAGGAGGCGAGGCCAGAGTCTGTGTGACCACCAGGACGTAGACCAGGGCAGGAAAGTCCACGTTCAGAAGACAATCCGTGACACAGAGGAGCAGTGGAGGACGGTGCTGCTGGCTGCTAAACAGGTCGAAGCTGCTGCAGGAACTGAGATCAGCCAGAAGACCGAGAGGAGAACGCTGGAGGTTAGATAGCTTATTGTTATCCAGAGGGACCTCATATTATAAACTGTTGTTAACACAGATAAGCATGTTCTAATCCTGTAAAAGTGAGTAATAACTGAATGTTAGTGGGAGTGTACGTGATGTAGTGTCTACAGTACGTAACCTCCTTCCTGTTCAAGGGCAGTTTCAATTGATCGATTTGAAACCAAACCATTAAAAGCATCTGTTCCTCTTCAGCTGGGAGGATTTGAGACCCAGCAGCAGGAGACTAGCAGCTGGCTTACAGATCTTCAAAAGCAACTGGACTCTCTGAAGAGCCAAACCAAAGCTGAGGACCGACTGCAGACTGCTCAGGTGAGCTGATGGGTCACGTTTCAGGGAGAGATGACAGAAGTTAACTCTTAACTATGAGATGATAACTGTGACTTCCGCTTCTCATCCCCAGACCATTCTGAGCTCCAAAGGTAAAGGAGACTCCAAGCTCCAGGAGCTCAGGACACAAGGCCAGAGTTTGTGTGGTCACGACCTCGAGGAACCCAGAAAACAAGAGGTCCAACAAAAAGTAAGAGGCGTCGAGGAGCAGTGGACGAGAGTCCTGCAAGGTGCCAAACAAGCCCTGGATCAGTCTGAGAAGCAGCGCGCTCTGGAGGGCCAGCTGAAGGACTACGAAGCCGCGAGAGACGACACCAGAGCCTGGCTGCAGGACAAGCAGCAGAGCCTCGTCTCTCTGGATGACCAGACTGATCCAGAGGAGACAATAAGCACTGTACAGGTCAGTTCACTGTAAAGTGAACTAACTGATTTGAGCGTTGAACAGTCTAGAACTTATTTTACCGGCATGTTAATATTTCTTTTGTTTGCAAAACCCTTTAAGCTTCTGTTTTTAAAGATGTCATCTTTGATCTCTATCCTCAGACTATCCTGAGCCGTAAGCCCGAGGGAGACTCCAAGCTGACGGAGCTGAGGAGACAGAGCCAGAGTCTGTCCGACCAGGAGGAGCTGGAGGAGAACACGAGACAAGAGGCTCGGCGGACGGTGAAGGACTCGGAGGAGCAGTGGATGACGGTCCTGCAGACCGCCGAGAGCACTCTGAAGAAAGCCGAGGTCCACTACTCGCTGTCCAGGGAGCTTGAGGCGTTCCGCGCCAAAGCAGGAAGCACCAACACCTGGGTCACGAAGCTGCAGCAACAGGCCAAGGCCAAAGGGAGCGGCGCCCGGGGCAGCCGGGCTCAGATAGAGGACCGGCTGAACGCCGCACAGGTACAACAACAAATATGAGGGCAACATATTGTCTGTTTTATTCTGTGGAGCTAAAATGTATCATTGTTTTCAACTACAGGGAAGTTCATTTGAAAAATATCATATTCTTATAGGCTAAGAGCTAAGTATCATGACAAAATGCATGTCTTTAGGCCATCTTGAGCTCCAAGTCCAGGGGCGAGGCTCAAGTGATGGAGCTGAACAGACGAGCACAGAGTCTGTGCGAGCAAAGAGACCTGCAGGGAGACAAGAGAGCGGAGGTCGAGCAGACGCTCAAAGACACCGAGCAGCAGTGGAGGACGGTCCTGCAGGCTGCTGAGAAGACACAGAGGTACAGGAAGCTGCTTTTTAGCGTCGTTAAGAGGAAGCCTTCGATCTGTTTTTTTTATTTTTACATAAATGTCACTGGAGCTTGGCTACAGATCAGCTGACTGAAGCTTGTTATTCAGGTTCAGCGCTCTGTGGCATCTGTAAGTGTCCTGAAGTAACGCACTACATTCCCTCCCACTGATGGTGTTTAATCAGATTGTTGAAACTAAATCATCTGAAACCGGTTTTGCTGTTACTGAAAAGCTAATGTAAGAGTACTTTAAGATACTGAAGGACAGCTGGATTCTTTACAGAACACCACTCAACATCTTAAATACGAAGCGAGTCATTTCTTTCCTCAAGAAGTTTGGATTTTCTGGCCCCAGTAACTGGCAAACAGGGCGGTGAGCGGTGACCTCTATGTCACCAGATCACAATCAGGAGTTTGATTGACAGGTGCACTCCAATCAAACATTTCCGGTTCTGCCGGTGTGGTCCGGTGTGCAAGTTGATTATATACAAACAAGCTGACTCGTCATTTGTCATTATGACACATTCTTGCAAATTAAATCTAGCAGACATCCGCAACCTGTGCTACATCCAACTCTTAATACATTAGTAATAAACAATATGTAAACGTGATTAACATAATCTATGTTTGTTTATGAACAGACTAACATGAAGGAGGTCATATTGCACGACAGGTGGTAGGAGGGGAAGATAAGTACGTCGTGCTAGT
Source organism: Leptoclinus maculatus (assembly GCA_032191485.1). Taxonomy (NCBI): domain Eukaryota; kingdom Metazoa; phylum Chordata; class Actinopteri; order Perciformes; family Stichaeidae; genus Leptoclinus; species Leptoclinus maculatus. The sequence continues at coordinate 21,312,000 of JAVDOI010000003.1, read as the reverse complement.
TTAACAGAAAGATGTTTTTTGAGGAGACAAGACGAGACAACTTAAACTGCTGCAACATTTTGGATTTAAAGCCGACGAAAGAGATGAGTCGAAAAACTGAGGAGGCAGCGAGTGAAGTGCGACACCTAGTGGTGAAATGTTTGAATTGTTACTCCGACCCAAGACTAGATCACCTGTGACTCTGCCTTCTAATGTGATCTATAATCTCCTTTCACCCATCAGGGAGTTGAAGGGCGTGGTGGAGCGCATGGTGTCCTGTCAGTACCAGCGAGGCCAGACTGAGACCCGTCTGTCTGAGTTTCAGAAGCAGACGTCCAACCTGCCGCGTGTCTTCCCCTGGCCCGGCCTCGGGGAGCGGAGGCAGTCGGTGGAACAGGCCCGGACCCTGCTGGACCAGAGCACAGCGCTGGCCCCCGTCCTCTCGGCCCTCCGCACAAAGGTAAAAGACCTCACAGGAAAGAGAGTTCAACTCTCTGTCTTCAGAGTGTTATTAATGTTGTGTGTCTGTAGCAATCTTCCAATCTGTTCCGCGCTGTTCTCCTCCAGGCTGCAGGGCTGTTTGAGATCACACAGGACCCCGGCTGGTCAGATCCGTCCTGGGCAGCCAAGGAGGACTCCATTCCTGCTCTGCTGAAAGAGCTCACTGTGAGTTCAGCTCTCTGTCAAGACACACAGTAGTCCTGAGGAAAGATGTACAAGGAGTATCTTTCAATCTCAATATGTCCATGTAAACATGTTTAAATGTTATATAACTATTATCAATCAGTAGTTGCTAAGGCATTACTAGTGGGCCCTTTTATTAATAGGCAGTTATTTCTTCATAACACTGGGATGTTATGTCATACGACTAAGTTCAAACTCTATTTATAAGCATCTATATTTAGGACGACCACCACCACATCTCCCCTCCCACTCCATTATCCCGTTGTTTCCCTTCAGACTCCCTCCCAGACATGTTTGACCAACGGCCAAGTTTCTCTGTCAAATGATATCTGCTGTTGTTTTCAGGATGCTGTAGCGCACCTGGAGCACGGCATCCAGGCGGAGAGGCAGTGCACCCAGCTGGTGGAGCAGCACGAAGCAGCCCAGGACTGGCTGAGGGAGCACGTTAAATGCCAGGGAGCTCCTCCAGAGGACCGACAGGGTCTGCACAACGCTGTCAACACTCTGAAGGTCAGATGATGAAACACACACACACATTGTTAGTTTGATTCTTGAGTGGCACCGATTTTGATCAATGAAAATATTCATGTTGTATTGCACCAAACAGAAGGAATCCCTTTACTAGAAACAAACCAATGCATGTCCAGGACATGCCTGTCAAATCTTTTTATAAACATACAATTGAATTTTCCATAAAAGAAAAGTTACAAAAATATTTTTCTAAAATTGTTGTTCTTTCTGCATTTTAATAATGGGGTTCTCCTGTTTCTCCCTCCTGTAACCAGGCTTTGCTCCAGACAGTGGACAGGGAGCAGCGAGAGATGAAGGAGCTGAACTCTTCCAGAGACAGTTTGCTGAGCCTCTGCACCCCTGGAGGTCGGGATGCCCTGACCCTGGAGGTCAGCCATCTCCACGAACTCTGTGCCACCTCGGAGCAGGAGGTGAGGGAGCGCCTGGCAGCCTGTGAGATGCGGCTGGAGGAGCTGGACGGTCAGCTGGCGAAGAGGGCCCAGGGGCTGAAGGAGAGAGCTGCAGCCCTGCAGTGGGAGCTCCGTTCTCTGGATCAGGCGCTCGGTTACAGCGAACCGCAGAACAACATCGCTCAGCTCCAACAGCACTGGCACAGCCTTAAGGTTATTACTGCTCTATTTACCCGGATCTAAAACCTAATGCAGCTATCGCTTTCATGATCTAATATCAAAGTACCAACAACGAAATGTAAAAGCACTGCCATGTTCCACCTGCAGTTATGTGAATGTTGCTAACGCGACGCTGTTGCAGGCATCTCAATACTTCAGTAATGTTGTTGTCTTTCTCCTGTTAGAACTGTGAGAAGTCACTGAAGGATCTGGGTGTGAAAGTTAATGACCTTCACCAGGAAGTAAAGGCTACACCTGCCACTGACGAGCTGCCATCAGAAATCATGACTCTGGTGAAGTCCTTATCCCAGCAGCATGACAGGTACCATATCTCACCACACGTTCTTATTGTTGTAGTAGCGCTGTCACACATAGATAAAAACAAAGATACCTGACCAAGTCACATGACATGCAGTAACATCTGTCCACTTCACCACTGGGGCTTTTTAAACTTTATACAGCTCACTTCTAAATGACAAATCCTCAGCTGGCATCCCTCTATTTCAATTTAGTTTTCAATTATTCTTACATACCAGAAACATGCCTTAGCGGATCATTCTGCTCTTGATGAATGACATGGAAACATAGAGTTCTCCTGATTTATAACCTGTTTGAAACATCCAAAGATTTCATGTCATCTAATGCCTGGTTCCTTGAGCTAAGCAATGAGACTCACATTTTATAACATTTCTCTGTTGTTATTTTCTTGTTAATCTGTCCTTGCAGTTGTTCCATTTGCACTGTTTAATGCAGAAAGAAAGTACATTTCAGTCTGTTTTTATGTTTATGTCATCTAGTATGATGCATGCCGATACCATGCTAAATATTTTCGTATACAATACATATGATTTCATTATCTTTACAGTCTAAAGTCCAGGCTGAGTGAGCATCAGGAGACGTGCTCTACAAACACAGCTCGCTGTCTGATGGACTGTCTTCACGCCCTGCAGGAATGGAACTGCAGCAAACCATCAGAGTCCATTTCTTCTGTGCAGGTTCCTGTCTTTTAATTCTTTTACTGTTTTTCCAGACAATGCAAGTACTTTGTTTCAGTAAGCATTTGTGCAGTTGAATACATCTGAGAGCTGCCTACTTCATCTTGTTTTCTACTGTTTGCATTTTGTGGGGTGATGATGGACATATGAAGAGCGTCATTCATTCTTTTTATGCCCATATTTTCTAACGTTACCCTTAACTATAATCAGGTAAAATTATGTTGCGAGTTTGTTGGGGAAAATAAGTTTTCATCAAAGAAAAGATTTCTGGGGATTTGTGTAACATTTTGACTCTAATGGAGCATTTGTCAGTGGCTTATTTATGCTCACTTTGCAATGTGTTATAAATGTTGTTATGACATTTCACAAACAAACACAGATTTAACATTTATCTTTTCTTCCTGGTGTTAGGCGACGTTAGAGGAAGGTGAAAAGTTGCAGGCCAGCCTGAGGGAGGCGCTTTCCCACCAGTCGTTTCTAACAGAATGTTTGATGCCAGTCTTGTCTGAGAAACTGCTGAGCCAGGGTTCAGAGACACTCAGAAAAGCAGACACGCACAAGGCGTCTCTCAACCAGAGCTTAAAGGTATTTAAATCATGATCTATTTCATCTGAAATTCTAAGTAACTCCGCAGTAATTAATGCTGTTTTTACTCTTTCATTCGAAGAAACTTGATGGAAAGAGTAAACAGAAGCTGCCTGACGTCCTTCCTGCTAATCAAGAGGAAACAAAGACATCTGTAGTGGCACCACCACGGAAAAGCAAGCGCTCACCTGAGAAAAAACCTCAACAGAAAAACATTCCCTCAGCAGAAAAATGTACATCTATTGAGGATGAATTGTCAGTTTCAGCTGAGCTGAAAATTGAGGCTAAAACATTAAAGCCTACTGTGACAGCAGCCATTGAAGACATAACAGTTGCTGGTGCGGAGCAAACCAGAATTGAATTGACAAAAAATACATCTCTGAGTCAAACCAATCCTTCAGAACCCTTTACAGCTCAACGTTTCAACACTTCTGAAGAATCACCGTTTAAAAGTATAAAGCTAGATACCTCAGCTGAGCCAGTTGGTGCCGAGCAAATGAAACCTGCTGTTGAAGAATCTGTACTGATCCGAAAGGTCATTGAGCAGTCGGCACCTGGTGTTGGTAAGAAAACTACACCTGTACCATCCAGGAGAAAGTCAAAGACTTTGGCCACTGATACAGAGCCTTCCAAGACTAAGGTGGAGCCCGAAATGGTGAAAACTATTATTACTCAAGGGTCACCCAGAAATCCAATCGGAACTGCTGCTGTAGAAGAAACAAAGCGTATCACAACCATTCTTCTAGATGTATCGGAGCCATTCACGTCTGCCCCTGTGACAACTGACACCAAGTCAGTCACAGAGCAAGCTGAGACCATGGTTGTTGAACAGGCCAAGCTTGGACCTACCAGTAAAGAGTCAAAGAGTACAGACGTGTCCTTAAAGATTACTGTACGAAAAGGGCAAGAGTCCAAGACTTCCGAATTTTCCACAACTTCTGAATCAGTTTCTGCCCAGAGTATAGCTATTGAATACTATACAGAGTTTAAGGAAACTAAGAAAGAACCTGAGAAAGGGAAGACTTCTTCAACTGCTCAGGGGATCTCACAGCCAGTAGAAACTGCTGTTAAGGGAGAAAGTAAGCTCTCGCCAACAAAGTCAAAGAGTCCAAAACTTTCCCCAGAACTTTCTAACAAGGAGAAAACACAGACCGTGGAAAAGTCTAACAGTCAGATGTCTTTACTGAGATCCAAGGAGCAAACTGAAGCAGCTGTTGTGGAGGAAGTAGCTAAGGTTATAACAACCAGGAGGAACTCAAAGAGTCTTGACGTTTCCACTGTTCCAGAGCCAGTGTCAGCCGTTGAAAGAACTACAGCTGTGGTGAAAAAACCTGAGAAGTCTTCATCCTCAGAGTTAGCTCCAGCTCCAACTAAAACTGCTGTTTTGGAACAAAGTGAGGTTTTACCACCAAAGCAAAAGTCAACAACACCCGACCAGCAGGCAGCACAGATGACAGAAGAGCCTGAAAGTCAGAGAACTGCTTTCAGTTTCAGGGAACAAAAATCAAAGATTGCTGAACTTACCACAACTTTGCAGCAAATTGGTGCCCATAACATAACTACTAATGTTGAACCTGAAGATAATAAGAAAGAACCTGACTGCCTGAAGTCTTCTTCAACTCCACAGGTGGTCACAGAACCAACTGAAACTACTGTCGTGAAAGAAAAAAAGCTTTCTCCAACCAAAAGAAGATCACAGGGTCGAAAGCTCTCTTTAGAACAAGCTAAAGCAGCGACTATGCAAGAGCCTGAAAGTCAAAAGCCTACATTGAGCTCCGGAGAGCAAAATGAAACTTTTGCTGTGGAAGAAACTAAAGTTACACCAGCCAGAAGGAAATCAAAGAGTCTTGAGGTTTCCACAGTCCCACAGCCAATGTCTCCCCTTGGTAAAATTACTGTTGTGGAGCATAAGGAAACAAAACAAGAACCTGAAAATGTTCAAGGGCAAGCCAAAACTGCTGTTGTTGAACAAAATAAGCTTCTACCACCCAAGAGAAAGTCAAAGAGTACAGAATTACCTCTTAAACTAGCTGACACTGAGGCACCTCAGACAAAGATAGAAACTGAAGATCAAAAATATTCCTTGAGTCAAAATAAAAGTATTGTTAAGGAAGAAGCAAAGCGTGTGCCAACCAGAAGGAAGTCAAAGAATGGTGACCTTTCGACAACTTCCGAGACAGTTGTTACCCATAGATCACCTGATGTGGAGCCTGAAAAAAATAAGAAAGAACTAGACGGTCGAATGTCTTCAACTCCAGATGTGGTCATGGGGCAAACTGAAAGTACTGCTGTGGGAAAAGAAGAGCTTTTACCTACCAAAGAAAAGTCAAAGGGTCTTAAACTTTCCTCTGAACTGACAAAGACAAAAGAAGAGCATGACAGTCAGAGGCCATCTTCAACCCCAACAACTGAAGTTGTTGTGGAAAAAGGTAAACTTTCACCAACCAAAAGAAGGTCAAAGGGTATCAAAATGTCTCCAGAATTTGCTAGCACAGACCAGACAAAGACCAAAGAACAGCCTGACAGTAAGAAGCAATCTTCAACTCAAGAGTTAATCACAGGAACAACTGAAACTACTGTTGTGGTAAGAGGAGAGCTTTCACCAACCAAAACTAAGTTGAAGGAATTGAAACTATCCCCAGAACTTGCTACCATAGAGCTGACAAAGACCAAGGGAGAGCCTCACAGTCAAAAAACATCTTCAACTCCAGAGGTGATCAAAGCAACAACTGAAGTTACTGTTGTGGAAAAGGGAAAGCTTTCACCAACCAAAAGAAAGTCAAAGGGCCTTAAACCTTTTACTGAAACCAAGGACGAGCCTGATAGTCAAACCATGGATACACATCCACATTCCGAGCTTCAAGAGCCTAAAACTCGATCTAAAGAGGCCACAGAAGAAGCCAATACCCAGTCTACAAGTACAGCGCCTCAAACACAACCATCTCTTTCCACCGAGCCCAGTGGTTTGACAGACTACATAGCAAAGTTATGGGAAAACACAGTTGACTTTCAGAAGAGATATCTTGTCCTCGATCTGCCTGAGATAGATGCAACCCAGACATGTGAGATAAAGCCAGATCAGCAAGAGGCAGAAGGTGTGGCTATAAGTGACTCCACTCAACCTAACTCTGCTGCTTTTGCAGTGGCGCTGCCTCATAAGGCAGAGACAGAATTTTCAGAAATAAGCTCACCCAAGCAAGACATAATGAAACCAAGTGAAACTGTGAGTCAGTTGAGGCTCACTCAGGAAAGACCCAAAGAGAAAAAGGACTATCATGTTCAGGGAGAGCATTATAAAGTGTCTACACATGATGTGTATGATGCACCTAAGAGTCTGGATGAAAATTCTGTTAAGAAAATCCACTTTGAGCCTGAAGTGCGCATTATAAAGCTAGATATACAGACCAGTCCAGACGAGGGTGAAAACACATCCTTCACAAGAGCAAAAACAATTAATCCACTTCAAACAAGTATCCAGAGTGAAAGAGTACCAGAAAACAAAGATATGACCGCTGCTGATGTGAAGCCAGAGAAGGCTGCAGTTAAGATGACTACAATAAAAGTGCGAGAAAGCCGTGCTGAATGTCAAGACAATGTTACTGAAAGGGACTCTGCCCAACCCGCTCCTGCTTGTGAAGCATTGCCCTCAGATGAAGCAGGGACAGAATTCATAGAAATTATTATATCTGAGCAAGATATAGTGAAACCAAGCCAAACCGAGACTCAAAGAGGGCTCTTTAAAACCACAAAGGAAAGACCCAAACCTGTCAAGGAACATGGTGTCAGTGAACAGTATTCTACACTCTTGACACATGGCATGGACAATGAACCCAGGAGCTTTGAAGAAAAATCTGTGAGGATGGAGAAACTCCACATGGGTACTGAAGTGTGTATCCTACAACTAGATATGCCGACCAGTCCGGAGAAGGATGAAAAGACATCTGTCACAAGAGCAAAAGAGCTAAGAATAGATATTGTTCAAACAAGTATCCAGAGCGAAATATTGCCAGAAAACAAAGATATCACGACTGCTGATGTTAAGCCAGAGAAAGCTGCTGTTGAAATGACTAAGATGAAGGTGCAACATAGTAGTACTGAACATCAAGACAATGTGACTCAAAGGGGCTCTGCTCAACTCAAACTGCCTGGTTCTGAAACATTGCAACCACATGAGACAGAATTGATAGAGATAAGATTATATGAGCAAGAAACGGTTAAACCAAGCCAGACTGACACTAAGATGGAAATCAGGAAAACTACACAGGATAGAGCTACAGAGTTCAAGGAACATGGGGTCCAAGAAGAGCATCCCAAAGTGTCAACACGTATTATGCACGATGTACCTCAAAGTCTACATGAAAAGTTTTTGAGGATGGAGAAAATCCACATGGGCCCTGAAGTGCGCATACTACAACTAGATTTACCGACCAGCCTGGAGAAGGATGCAAACACATCAGTCACAAGAGCGAAAGAGCCAAGGATAGATATTGTTCAAACAGGTATCCAATCTGAAAGAACCCAAGAAAACAAAGATAATACTAAACCAGAGAAGACGACCTGTAAAACACAAGTAGAAATGCAACAAATCACCACTGAAAGGCAAGATAATGTGGTTGCTTTTGCAGAAGTGAAGCCAAATGAAGCAGAGATAACATCCGCAGGAGTAAGGTTATCACAGCAAAACCCTGTAAAAACAAGCGAAACAGTGATTAAACAAGAGCTTGTGAAAACCACAAAAGAAAGACCCACAAAGGTCAAGGATCGCAATGTGCAAGAAGTGCATGCTAAAGTGTCAAAAAAACACTTGCATGATGCACCCCAGAGCCCGGAGGAAAAGTCTGTTAAGATGTCTCAAGAGTTGGTCACAGCAACAACTGAAATAACTGTTGTGGAAAAAGGAGAACTTTCACCGATAAAGACTAAGGGTCTTAAACTTTCTCCAGATCTTACTACCAAGGAGCTGGCAAAGACCAAGGAAGAGCCTGACAGTCAGAAGCCATCTTCAACTCCACAGGTGGTCACATCACCAACTGAAATTACTGTTGTGGTAAAAGATGAACTTTCACCAATTGAGAGAAAGTCGAAGGATCTGCAACTTTCGCCAGATATGGCTACCGCAGAGCTGACAAAGACCAAGGAAAAGCCTCACAGTCAGAAGCCGTCTTCAACTCAAGAGGTGCTGACAGCAACAACTGACACTGCTATTGTAGAAAAAGGAGAATTTTTACCTACCAAAGGAAAGTCAAAGGGTCTTAAACTTTCTCCAGAAGTTGCTTCCACAGAGCTGATAATTACCAAAGAAGAGCCTGACAGTCAGAGGCCATCTTCAACGCCAGAGGTGGGCACAGCAACAACTGAAATTACTGTTGTGGAAAAAGGTGAACTTTCCCCAACCAAAATAAAGTCCAAGGGCCTCAAAATCTCTCCAGAACTTGCTACCATGGATATGATGAAAACCAAGGAAGAGCCTGACAGTCAAAGGCCATCCTCAACTCCAGCAGAAATTACTGTTGTGGAAAAAGAAAAGATGTCACCTAGCAAAAAGATGGCAACTGATCTGAAACTTGATCCAACTGAATGTCCAGTTTTGGAGGAATTTACCATACCAGCCAGAAGGAAGTCAAGGCGTCTTGATGTTTCCACAGCTGAAGAGCATGTGGAGTCTAAGGAGGCTAAGGAAGAATACGACAGCGTGAATGTTTCAACTGGACAGGTAAGCACAGGAGCAACTAAAACTGATGCTGTGAAAGACACTAACCTTCGCCTAACCAAAAGAAAATCAAAGAGTGCAAAGGATTCTTTAGAACTTTCTAGCAAGGAGCTGACAAAGACCATGCAAAAGCCTCACAGTCATAAGCTAATTTTAAGTCCAGAAGTGGTCGCATCAACAACTGAAATTAGTGTAGTGGAAAAATATTTTATTTCACCAACCGAAGGAAAGTTAAAGGGTCTTAAACTTTCTCCAGAACTTACTGCCACACAGCTGACAAAAAACAAAGAAGAGCCTGACAGTCAAAAGCCATCCTCAACTCCAGAGGTGGTCACAGCAACAGCTGAAATTGCTGTTGTTGAAAAAGGAAATCTTTCGCCAACCAAAACAATATCAAAGGGTCTGAAAGTTTTTGGGGAATCTGCTACCACAAAGCGTATGGATGTCAAGAAAGAACCTAATAGTCAGATGGATTCAGTTGACTCCAGAGAGCAAACTAAAGCTGCAGTTTTAGACGAATTACCAGCCAGTAAGAAGACCAGGTGCCTTGATGTTTCCACAGCTGTAGAGCCAGTCTCTGCTCTTGGTGGAAGTATTGAAGTAGAGTCTAAGGAGGCTGAGAAAGAATATTACAGTGGGAGGGCTTCAAGTGGACAGGTAGGAACAGGGGCAATTAAAACTGATGTTGTAAAAGACACTAACCTTCCCATAACCAAAAGTAAATCAAAGAGTCCAAAGGTTTCTTTAGAACTTTCTAGTAAGGAGCTGACAAAGACCATGGATGAGCTTTACAGTAAGAAGCCATCTTCAACTCCTGAGGTGGTCACAGTACCATCTGAAATTACTGACATTGCTTTTGTGGGAAAGGGTAAACTTTCACCAACAAAAAGAAAGTCGAAGGGTCTGACACTTTCCCCAGATCTTGTTACCACAGAGCTGACTCAGACTCCAGAGGTGGTCACAGCACCAACCGAAATTACTGTTTTGGAAAAAGATAAAATTACACGAATCAAAAGAAAGGCCAAGGGTCTGAAACTTCCCCCTGATCTTGCTACCACAGAGCTGAGTCACACAATAGAAACACTTGAAAGTAAGACATTTTCTCCAACCCCAGAGATGGTCACAGCAACAACTGAAGTAACAATTTTGGAAAAAGAAGGGCTTTCACCTACCAAAGGTAAGTCAAAGGGTCTTAAACATTCCCCAGATCTTTCTACCACAGAGCTGACTCAGACCACAGAAAAACTTGAAAGTAAGAAGCCATCTTCAACTCCAAAGGTGGTCACAGCAACAACTGAAACTACTGGTGTGGAAGAAGATAAACTTCCAACCACCAAAATGAAGTCTGAGAGTCTTGAACATTCCCCTGAACATGGTACCACGGAGCTGACTTTGACCAAGGATGAGCCTGACAGTCAAAAGCCATCTTCAACTCCAAAGGTGGTCACAATACCATCTGAAATTACTGACATTACTTTTGTGGGAAAGGGTAAACTTTCACCAACAAAAAGAAAGTCGAAGGGTCTGACACTTTCCCCAGATCTTGTTACCACAGAGCTGACTCAGACTCCAGAGGTGGTCACAGCACCAACCGAAATTACTGTTTTGGAAGAACATCAAATTACACAAATCAAAAGAAAGGCCAAGGGTCTGAAACTTCCCCCTGATCTTGCTACCACAGAGCTGAGTCACACAATAGAAAAACTTGAAAGTAAGACATTTTCTCCAACCCCAGAGATGGTCACAGCAACAACTGAAGTAACAATTTTGGAAAAAGAAGAGCTTTCACCTATCAAAGGTAAGTCAAAGGGTCTTAAACATTCCCCAGAACATGCTACCACAGAGCTGACAAAGACCAAAGAAAAACCTGAGAGTCAGAAGCCATTTTCAATTCCAGAGGGGGTCACAACAACAACAACTGAAACTACTCTTGTGGAAGAAGATAAACTTCCACCAACAAAAATAAAGTCGAAGGCTCTGAAACTTTCCCCAGATCTTGCTACCACAGAGCTGACTCAGACCAAGGAAAAGCATGACAGTCAGAAGCCATCTTCAACTCGAATGGTGGTCACAGCAACAACTGAAAGTATTGTTGTGGAAGAAGATAAACTTACACCAACCAAAAGAAAGTCCAAGGGTCTAAAACTTTCCCCAGATATTGCTACCACAGAGCTGACTCAGACCATAGAAACACTAGAAAGTAAGAAGCTTTTTCCAACTCCAATGATGGTCACATTAACAACTGAAGTAACAATTTTGGAAAAAGAAGGGCTTTCACCTACCAAAGGAAAGTCAAAGGGTCTTAAACATTCCCCAGAACATGCTACCACAGAGCTAACAAAGACCAAAGAAAAACCTGAAAGTCAGAAGCCATCTTCAATTCCAGAGGTGGTCACAGCAACAACTGAAACTACTCTTGTGGAAGAAGATAAACTTCCACCAACCAAATTAAAGTCGAAGGCTCTGAAACTTTTCTCAGATCTTTTTACCACAGAGCTGACTCAGACCACAGAAAAACTTGAAAGTAAGAAGCCTTCTTCAACTCCAGAGTTGGTCACAGCAACAACTAAAGTCACAATTTTGGAAAAGGAAGGGCTTTCACCTACCAAAGGAGAGTCAAAGGATATTAAACATTCACTAGAACATGCTACCACAGAGCTGACAAAGACCAAAGAAAAACCTGAGAGTCAGAAGCCATCTTCAATTCCAGAGATGGTCACAGCAACTGCTAAAATTACTATTTTGGAAAAAGCAGAGGTTTCACCTACCACAGGACAGTCAGAGGGTCTAAAAGTTTGCCCAGAACTAGCTACCACAAAGCTGAAAAAGACCACGGATGAGCTTCACATTCAAAAGCCATCTTCCACTCCAGAGGTGCTCACAGCACCAACCGAAATTACTGTTGTGGAAAAAGGTGACCCTTCACCAACCACAATGAAGTCGAAGGCTCTGAAACTTTCCCCAGATCTTGCTACCACAGAGCTGACTCAGACCAAGGAAGAGCCTGACAGTCAAAAGCCATTTTCAACTCCAGAGGGGGTCACAGCAACAACTGAAACTACTCTTGTGGAAGAAGATAAACTTACACAAACCAAAAGAAAGGCAAAGGGTCTAAAACTTTCCCCGGATCTTTCTAGCACAGAGTTGACTCAGACCACAGAAAAACTTGAAAGTAAGAAGCTTTCTTCAACTCCAGAGTTGGTTACGGTAACAACTGAAGTCACAATTTTGGAAAAAGAAGGGCTTTCACTGACCAAAGGAAAGTCAAAGGGTATTGAACATTCCCCAGAACATGCTACCACAGAGCTGACAAAGACCAAAGAAAAACCTGTGAGTAAGAAGCCATCTTCAATTCCAGTGGTGGTCACAGCAACAACTGAAACTACTGTTGTGGAAAAAGATAAACTTCCACCAACCACAATAAAGTCTGAGAGTCTTGAACATTCCCCAGAACATGGTACCACGGAGCTGACTTTGACCAAGGGAGAGCCTGACAGTCAGAAGCCATCTTCAACTCCAACGGTGGTCACAGCGACAACTGAAACTACTGTTGTGGAAGAAGATAAACTTCCACCAACCAAAATAAAGTCGAAGGATCTGAAACTTTCCCCAGATCTTGCTACCACAGAGCTGACTCAGACCAAGGAAGAGCATGACAGTCAGAAGCAATCTTCAATTCCAGAGGGGGTCACAACAACAACTGAAACTACTCTTGTGGAAGAAGATAAACTTCCACCAACCAAATTAAAGTCGAAGGCTCTGAAACTTTTCTCAGATCTTTTTACCACAGAGCTGACTCAGACCACAGAAAAACTTGAAAGTAAGAAGCCTTCTTCAACTCCAGAGTTGGTCACAGCAACAACTAAAGTCACAATTTTGGAAAAGGAAGGGCTTTCACCTACCAAAGGAAAGTCAAAGGATATTAAACATTCACTAGAACATGCTACCACAGAGCTGACAAAGACCAAAGAAAAACCCGAGAGTCAGAAGCCATCTTCAATTCCCGAGATGGTCACAGCAACTGCTAAAATTACTATTTTGGAAAAAGCAGAGGTTTCACCTACCAAAGGACAGTCAGAGGGTCTAAAAGTTTGCCCAGAACTAGCTACCTCAAAGCTGAAAGAGACCACGGATGAGCTTCACATTCAAAAGCCATCTTCCACTCCAGAGGTGCTCACAGCACCAATCGAAATTACTGTTGTGGAAAAAGGTGACCCTTCACCAACCAAAATGAAATCGAAGGCTCTGAAACTTTCCCCAGATCTTGCTACCACAGAGCTGACTTTGACCAAGGAAGAGCCTGACAGTAAAAAGCCATTTACAACTCCAGAGGGGGTCACAGCAACAACTGAAACTACTCTTGTGGAAGAAGATAAACTTACACAAACCAAAAGAAAGGCCAAGGGTCTGAAACTTTCCCCGGATCTTTCTACCACAGAGTTGACTCAGACCATAGAAAAACTTGAAATTAAGAAGCTTTCTCAAACCCCAGTGATGGTCACAGGAACAACTGAAGTAACAATTCTGGAAAAAGAAGGGCTTTCACCGACCAAAGGAAAGTCAAAGGGTATTGAACATTCCCCAGAACATGCTACCACAGAGCTGACAAAGACCAAAGCAAAACCTGTGAGTAAGAAGCCATCTTCAATTCCAGTGGTGGTCACAGCAACAACTGAAACTACTGTTGTGGAAAAAGATAAACTTCCAGCAACCAAAATAAAGTCTGAGAGTCTTGAACATTCCCCAGAACATGGTATCACGGAGCTGACTTTGACCAAGGAAGAGCATGACAGTCAGAAGCCATCTTCAATTCCAGAGGGGGTCACAACAACAACTGAAACTACTCTTGTGGAAGAAGATAAACTTCCACTAACCAAATTAAAGTCGAAGGCTCTGAAACTTTTCTCAGATCTTTTTACCACAGAGCTGACTCAGACCACAGAAAAACTTGAAAGTAAGAAGCTTTCTTCAACTCCAGAGTTGGTTACGGCAACAACTGAAGTCACAATTTTGGAAAAAGAAGGGCTTTCACTGACTAAAGGAAAGTCAAAGGGTATTGAACATTCCCCAGAACATGCTACCACAGAGCTGACAAAGACCAAAGCAAAACCTGTGAGTAAGAAACCATCTTCAATTCCAGTGGTGGTCACAGTAACAACTGAAACTACTGTTGTGGAAAAAGATAAACTTCCACCAACCAAAATAAAGTCTGAGAGTCTTGAACATTCCCCAGAACATGGTACCACGGAGCTGACTTTGACCAAGGGAGAGCCTGACAGTCAGAAGCCATCTTCAACTCCAACGGTGGTCACAGCGACAACTGAAACTACTGTTGTGGAAGAAGATAAACTTCCACCAACCAAAATAAAGTCGAAGGATCTGAAACTTTCCCCAGATCTTGCTACCACAGAGCTGACTCAGACCAAGGAAGAGCATGACAGTCAGAAGCAATCTTCAATTCCAGAGGGGGTCACAACAACAACAACTGAAACTACTCTTGTGGAAGAAGATAAACTTCCACCAACCAAATTAAAGTCGAAGGCTCTGAAACTTTTCTCAGATCTTTTTACCACAGAGCTGACTCAGACCACAGAAAAACTTGAAAGTAAGAAGCCTTCTTCAACTCCAGAGTTGGTCACAGCAACAACTAAAGTCACAATTTTGGAAAAGGAAGGGCTTTCACCTACCAAAGGAAAGTCAAAGGATATTAAACATTCACTAGAACATGCTACCACAGAGCTGACAAAGACCAAAGAAAAACCCGAGAGTCAGAAGCCATCTTCAATTCCCGAGATGGTCACAGCAACTGCTAAAATTACTATTTTGGAAAAAGCAGAGGTTTCACCTACCAAAGGACAGTCAGAGGGTCTAAAAGTTTGCCCAGAACTAGCTACCTCAAAGCTGAAAGAGACCACGGATGAGCTTCACATTCAAAAGCCATCTTCCACTCCAGAGGTGCTCACAGCACCAATCGAAATTACTGTTGTGGAAAAAGGTGACCCTTCACCAACCAAAATGAAATCGAAGGCTCTGAAACTTTCCCCAGATCTTGCTACCACAGAGCTGACTTTGACCAAGGAAGAGCCTGACAGTAAAAAGCCATTTACAACTCCAGAGGGGGTCACAGCAACAACTGAAACTACTCTTGTGGAAGAAGATAAACTTACACAAACCAAAAGAAAGGCCAAGGGTCTGAAACTTTCCCCGGATCTTTCTACCACAGAGTTGACTCAGACCATAGAAAAACTTGAAATTAAGAAGCTTTCTCAAACCCCAGTGATGGTCACAGGAACAACTGAAGTAACAATTCTGGAAAAAGAAGGGCTTTCACCGACCAAAGGAAAGTCAAAGGGTATTGAACATTCCCCAGAACATGCTACCACAGAGCTGACAAAGACCAAAGCAAAACCTGTGAGTAAGAAGCCATCTTCAATTCCAGTGGTGGTCACAGCAACAACTGAAACTACTGTTGTGGAAAAAGATAAACTTCCAGCAACCAAAATAAAGTCTGAGAGTCTTGAACATTCCCCAGAACATGGTACCACGGAGCTGACTTTGACCAAGGGAGAGCCTGACAGTCAGAAGCCATCTTCAACTCCAAAGGTGGTCACAGCGACAACTGAAACTACTGTTGTGGAAGAAGATAAACTTCCACCAACCAAAATGAAGTCGAAGGCTCTGAAACTTTCCCCAGATCTTTCTACCACAGAGTTGACTCAGACCATAGAAAAACTTGAAATTAAGAAGCTTTCTCAAACCCCAGTGATGGTCACAGGAACAACTGAAGTAACAATTCTGGAAAAAGAAGGGCTTTCACCGACCAAAGGAAAGTCAAAGGGTATTGAACATTCCCCAGAACATGCTACCACAGAGCTGACAAAGACCAAAGCAAAACCTGTGAGTAAGAAACCATCTTCAATTCCAGTGGTGGTCACAGTAACAACTGAAACTACTGTTGTGGAAAAAGATAAACTTCCACCAACCAAAATAAAGTCTGAGAGTCTTGAACATCCCCCAGAACATGGTACCACGGAGCTGACTTTGACCAAGGGAGAGCCTGACAGTCAGAAGCCATCTTCAACTCCAACGGTGGTCACAGCGACAACTGAAACTACTGTTGTGGAAGAAGATAAACTTCCACCAACCAAAATAAAGTCGAAGGATCTGAAACTTTCCCCAGATCTTGCTACCACAGAGCTGACTCAGACCAAGGAAGAGCATGACAGTCAGAAGCAATCTTCAATTCCAGAGGGGGTCACAACAACAACAACTGAAACTACTCTTGTGGAAGAAGATAAACTTCCACCAACCAAATTAAAGTCGAAGGCTCTGAAACTTTTCTCAGATCTTTTTACCACAGAGCTGACTCAGACCACAGAAAAACTTGAAAGTAAGAAGCCTTCTTCAACTCCAGAGTTGGTCACAGCAACAACTAAAGTCACAATTTTGGAAAAGGAAGGGCTTTCACCTACCAAAGGAAAGTCAAAGGATATTAAACATTCACTAGAACATGCTACCACAGAGCTGACAAAGACCAAAGAAAAACCCGAGAGTCAGAAGCCATCTTCAATTCCCGAGATGGTCACAGCAACTGCTAAAATTACTATTTTGGAAAAAGCAGAGGTTTCACCTACCAAAGGACAGTCAGAGGGTCTAAAAGTTTGCCCAGAACTAGCTACCTCAAAGCTGAAAGAGACCACGGATGAGCTTCACATTCAAAAGCCATCTTCCACTCCAGAGGTGCTCACAGCACCAATCGAAATTACTGTTGTGGAAAAAGGTGACCCTTCACCAACCAAAATGAAATCGAAGGCTCTGAAACTTTCCCCAGATCTTGCTACCACAGAGCTGACTTTGACCAAGGAAGAGCCTGACAGTAAAAAGCCATTTACAACTCCAGAGGGGGTCACAGCAACAACTGAAACTACTCTTGTGGAAGAAGATAAACTTACACAAACCAAAAGAAAGGCCAAGGGTCTGAAACTTTCCCCGGATCTTTCTACCACAGAGTTGACTCAGACCATAGAAAAACTTGA